>DWNE01006431.1:0-13062 GCA_018249875.1 Cecropterus toxeus
AATCCGTCCAGCGGTTTCGGAGATTAGCCGGAACAAACAGACAGACAGACAGACAGACAGACAAAAATTTTTTTAAATGTTTTTTTGTTATCAGTATCATGTATATATTTACATGCATTTGGTAAAAAAATGTTATTTTGATATTACAAACAGACACTTTAATTTTATTTATATTTATAGATTATAGATTATAGATTATAGATTCTCAGGCACACATAGATTCTCACGATATTCTCTATATGTTTTTTTGTTCTATTTACGCATGTTCAAAACCTTCCTGTAACTAAATGTTGTTATCTAACATGTGCGTGCGCATTACAAGAACAGTTAGTTGGTCGATCAGTAATAAATTCGAGTTCCCGTACAGCGAGCAAGTCTGTCCGAGAAACAAAAACATGTCCGTAGGCTCCTTCGACTCTAGTATAGGCTTCTGTCTTACCTTCAACTACATACTATGCTTCCTTATTACTTATTTATATTTGTCTTGAATAGCGCTCCCTGTATTTTTATAGATGTCGCAAGAGGCGTCAAAGGGACAAAATTCTGATGAAAAGATGTTTACCATTTTTCTGTGTAGCACCAATATCCCTTGCAGATACTAACATGCATGTCGGGCACGATGTCTATTGGCCAAAACTCCCTTTAGGGAAGTTCTATGTAAGAAGTTAAGAACGTCGTAAAGATCAGACGGTGTGGTGGGCCCATCCGCCCACCTGGATAGAGCCCGATGGGGTAAAGCGCTCAGAGGACTCCAGTGTCGTTCCTTTGGAGATCCCGGAGTCATCTTCGTAGCACCGAAGACGACTACCGGAGGTTTTTAGTGCCATAAAAATCCCATATAACCCGGCGTCGCTCCCTCGGCATCCGATACCTTTTGTAGACACCTCGAAAAAAGGTCCTTACGCGTTAAATTGCGAGATAGGTGTCACCACCACTGTGTCTGTTGCTCCCTTTGAATAATTGTATACATTTATTGTTTGTTTGTATACATTTGGGTTTTGAGAGCATTATCTTAAGACAATAACAGCAAAATGATGAATTGACAAAGAATAAGACGAAGAAAATCTTATGTTTCTGTTTTGAATTTAAGTATTTTTAAATTCATGATACATGTGTTTAGCTAAAAGTGTTGTAGTAGTATTTTATATAGCATTTCTATTGAGATACGACTGTGTCCTAAGGCTTCGGTGCAGGAATCAACAGGCAGCGGAATGCGGAGGGCGAACGACCTTCCGCGCCCTCTAGTGAACGGCTTTCACATTTCTCCAGCCTCTAAACGTTTATTAAACACTAGATGCACTTTTGCTGTTGTTATAAGACTTCTAGAAAGATAGGTTGACATTTTATATTCTTCTCAATACTCTAAACTTGCGTCCTTATCTTGTTCGTTGGCGACCAAAGTATTAAGATATGTTTCAAAATACTTTGTTTACTATTCCGGACTTAGAGATAATCATTACACTACATGTTTCTAAATATAGTAATGATTTACATTTATAGGTGTTTCGATTTCCATGGCACTACCGTCATGATAGTTCTGCTTATAACAGAGCTTACAAGAGTAGTAGTAAGTAGTTCTAGTTTGTAGCTTGTGGTAAAGACAATACCAACTTAATTCTTCAAGCATTTTCCAATGGTATCAACGTCTAAAACATGGCTTTAAGTAGGTCTCTAAATCTCTAGGATTGATTACTGGTCGACACTTATTGTCAGGTTGATATCCACCTTGCATGCTATATCATTTAAAAAACAATCAAGAAACTGAAATGATAAATAAGCAACCGACAATAGGAGCCATTCATTGATGCAGATTGGCGATGTCTAATCAGTACTGTGAAAGTGGTATTACATCTCGCAGATAATTGCTGATCAGCCGATAAGGACCGATTTGTGTCCGACAATACACTGGTCACTATTTGTACCATCTGAAAGTTTTTGTTGTATTTGTTAGATTAGAAACTATGTTTGTATGATTTCAACTAGTAGCAATGGTAAGTGTTCTGAGTATCTTTTTGACCTGGTGCCTACGTCTCCAATACTCCACCACACCATTCGCCGATGAATGTCAATCTGTGCCAACTGGACTCGCTTCAGTCCTAGTGATGCACGCTCGTTTTGTCACGGACGTGCATGATGTGAAATGACCTTCTTCAAAAAAGATGCGAAAGGAGCTCTACTTCAAATGCGGCGGTGCATTGGCCATTCTTCCCTGCTGTTGAAAATGTCCATGGGTGATGATGAATACTGTCCATCAGATAGCCCGTCAGCCATCGTTAGGTTTAAGAAAAACAGCACATTGAGTCGGTCTTGAATAGCTCCACTACGTCTCTTTCCGTCGATGTCGTAAGAGGTGGTTAAGAGATAGAATCTAGTAGACGAGCTGCAGCGTCTTCCTGTATAACATCAAACTCCACTGCAATCACCAATGCTAAATGCGGTAACCATTGTCAAATAATAAAATAGATGCCACTAGCAACGGACCCGAAGTGGCTAGTGCATGGATGAATGGATGATTTAATTTGTCCATTAGCGCTTAAGAATCAACATTGAATGTAGCTTTTCTCCTACAAAGATTTTTGGCATGAATATATTTGTAGGAGGACCTTAGATAAGTTTTAACTTGTATGTATAAAAAAATGACGTTACTGCAGGCCTTCCTTAAGATATTCGGAACTTGCACAAATTATAATAAATACTAGTAATTTAGTGTTACACATAATCAAGGTTGATTGCGTATATTCATTCTGTTAAAATTAAAGAGTTAGGCCCACGCTATCTTTTTGCCGCCTCGAAAATTTAGTTCTGTCCTGTCTAAATTTTACTGACAGGCACGACACGATTTAGCAGGGCAGGCAACCCTACTTTTAAAAAATTGTCAATAGGTGATTTAAAGCTAGAAGATGAATGTCCACCTGCTTTCGACAATGTCATACACACGCTGTAGACAATATTTGTGTAAATGTTAGGTACTTATCTAATATTTTTATTCGCCATTCACTTTCGAGATAAAATCTGGATTTAAAGGAAACGAAAGTAATGTAAATTGATCTGTTGTAAATAATGAGTTTCACCATACGCTGACATTGCTAATTACAGCGTAGAATAATAAATACTATCATAATTACGGTACCGGTAGACGTACATAGGGTTGTCAACTATACTTTTACAAACTGTGTTATACTTTATTTAGAATTTAGTATTCAATTAATAAACGTATCCAAATACGGATAGCCACCTACAAAAATAGTGACATCTTTATTTTTTTTCTACCAAGACATTTCCTAGAAACATTCTTTTTTTGTAAAATCCGAAATGCCCTATACTATAATATTCGAATTCGGTAAAAAATATGGTAAGGATAGAAAATATAAGAAGTAACAGAATCGAAACAATACGACAAAAGTTGTTACTAAGTGGCGTGGTTTGTCACAAGCATGGTATATGGTGTGCTCATTAGCACAGTTTACAAAATACTTTCATCTGATCTGATTTTGTCTCGGAGCGCTATGACTTGCAGCTCTTCAAAAATATGGAAAACAATTGTGTTTCAAAGTCGTCGATGCATTGGCTTTGGAGTCGCACTGGTAGAAGTCAATGCATCGATATGTTGTAAAACATAATCGACTATGACTACTTGCTATCAGATAGCCCGTCTATTTCATTATAAGGTTCAACAATGAACAAAAATGTAACTATATGAGATTTTCCTAAGAGGTAGGTACAAAACAGATTTGTTCTCTTAACCTCGGTTAGTTTGTTTTCTTTTTTTTTAATTGGCAACCCTAGGTCTTCACCGACACTAAATTAAATCTATCCGAGTCCGTCTCAACGAGGCTATTGTTTAGAGAGATCTGCAATTAGTTACGGCAGATTTTTTAAATTAAAGTAGTAAACGGCTGTGGTACATTCACAGCTGGGTTTATTGCATTTTAGTACCATTTATTGAAGTCGCTTACTGGATTATGTATCCAAATGAGTAAAGCGATGTATATAAAAGAATGAGAGTACCGTTTTATATGAGGTTACCATCTCAGTCCTCGGGAGTAGCAACGCATCTATGATAGACTTCATATAGCTCCTGCCTTCATATAGCTATATAATAACTCCTGTTCTATATGAAGTTGCTTTCTAATGTCCGTGGGCGGCAGTAAACACTTACCATCAGGTGGGCTGCTTGCTTGTTTGCTACTTCCTATTTAAAAAAAAAATTGTAAAATTTACATCATGGCGTGTATTAATTGTGATTTTGTGCTTTAGCTCCGGTGGCTGTACTGCAAATATTTCTATGGTAATCATATCAGTGATAATCGCTGCTGTCTTCTGGTGTGAAAAGGGAGAAACTGCGGGGTCGTCTGCGTATATAATAAAGAAATTAGTAGACCCAGACATGTGTTTTGAAGTAAACCTATTTTAGATTAATTCTAATTACTCGACTGCGTAAGAGGTTTAATGTTATTCGAGAGTATGTATGTTTGTTTGTATGTATGCCCATTTCTTTGGTACGCGCTGTTGCCCAAACGGCTTGACGGATTATGGTGTGACATATCATTAGAATCGTTTTAGTTTCCAAAGTGACATAAGCTATTTAATTCTTAAAAGTTGCGTCTGGACATAGAGACAAGGATTACAACAATATGGATATCAAATGAAAGCTAGTAAATAGATCTAGCTAAAAATATATAATTATTTTGTAATACTTTTACAAGACTATTTTGACTAAAACTCATATAAGCGTTAAATTAAATATTATAATTATCATTATCAACAAAAGTTTCGTTTCAAGCAGACGGATTATTTGTTTTAATGTTTTAAACGATGTTTATAGTTTGTTATTCGACGAAACGAAAACGGCTTACGAAGCAGTTGTCGGCTACAACTAGCTGTCCCCAGGACTGAAGCTGGAGTCGAATCTGAGGTAGGGCGGCATTGGTTACAGGTAGGTTGGAAGTAAAAAAAAATATAATCGAATTCCATCTTTATCACGGGTATTAAATGGAATTAAATAAATCGAATATCATATGAAATAACTGTCTGAAAGCATGTTCGGAAAAGTTTAGATACCTATCGCTACAATTTACTTTATCTCAGACTATGAACAAACAATTTAATTATTATTTGTCTTACTTCTTGTTATTTTTAAGGTAGGGTATTGTTATTTCAAGGTTTGGCATTGCCCCAGAATGCTCCCCTCTAGCTACGGCAGTGGCTGTCCCCCTTTCTGAATCACACTAACAATTTTACCTACTATGAAGATTGGATACGGAATTTAGATTGGTATATGCGAAATAACATATCCTAATTTGAGCTGCAGCGATTAGGTATTAAAGTAATTTTTGAAAAGCATAAGTCTGAATACCATAACGGTATTAAGACTTGAAAAATATTTTATTTTATTATTATTAAATTCACTTCTGCTGTGTGGGAATGGCACACACACATACACATTTTTAACCTTCAACGAGGTTTTTGAGCACAAATAGAATGACGCTTAAAACTCATATTACGTGTCCCAGTCTGCACCATATGTCATTTGCGCTCTATGTCAAAAAAATAGTTTCTTGCTAGAGAAATATGATTGAACTTAATTGATTGTACAACAAATATGTAGTACCATATTTATGTAATAAAAAATATGAAAAATTATGTCAAAAGTATTGAATGATACAAAAATATGTAATTCGATTCATAAAGCTTTATTCACTTCATTTTTTTGGCTTCACAAGCCTGATGGTGGTTCTGAAGCAGCACACCTCGTTCTCATTTTGTGCATTCCAGAGTTTCCATTTGAATACAAATTTGTTCTGAAAAATAAATCAGATTTATTTATTGAAGCATTAAAGATGCTTAATCAAAAACAGAACTTTCTCGTTCGCTGGCGGTCGGCAATTGGATGGGTGACCGCTAATGTCCTAATCTTAGAAGTTAATACGCTTAAGGGGACATGACAAGCCTTCAGTCCCGGTTATTCCATTCTTTATTAATGGTTAAACCGCGTAGTTGTATGGATCGGATGGACCCAATGGATTGTTATTTATTATATAATGTTTAATACATTATATACATAGTTTAACTTTGATTAATTATACATAGTTTTAATATAATTATTAATTAGATTGTAAAGCAGCTTCTTATGTAATTCAATAAATGTATGTAATATCGACGCAGGGCAAAAGATTAAAATTAATTTACTTAATTAGTTGGTGTTATTATTAACTTTTGCTTTTTTGTTAAATAACGCAATTTAACTATCATCGTTATTGTATTCCCCTTTTGGCAGGATCTTTATGTATGACCCAGAGCATAAACGACCTGTATTGCCTAGCCTTAAATGTTGGTAAGGAATAAAACCCATTGTAAACGCAATCTTCAATATATTATTCATCATATAATTGCTGAAACAGTTGAATTAAACATAAACTTAATTTAAAGGAATTTATCTGTTTAAATTGTATTTTATAGAATGTGTTCAGTTTTACATTATGATTCTTGTATCCTTTTGACAAATGGTCGACCATTGCCATCATCATCATTTGATAAAGATTTAAATATAGATAGGCTTACGTCCATAAGAACACAGAGAGATATTTATTTATCTTTTATGGGCGCCGGGGTCATTTAAGTTATCAGTAACTTTTTAAACAGTTACTAAATTGCTACTCATTTAGAAACTTGACGGTTCTGGTATTAATTTTTGATTCTTATTTCTCATAAATAGATTTATCAAATACTCACGCTAGGCAGCTTCAAGCCAATCCTCAAGCTGTAGTTGAGAACCTGGGACTTGCCGCTTTCCACTGGACACGAGGTGTAGTCGCAGCCGTTGGCCTCGTACAGGTTTCCGAATGGTATGTCACCAGTATCCTTTGCCCAGAACAGACCCGTTGTCAGATTAGTGGCGGAAAAGTCTGAAAAAAGAACATTATATTTATTTGATTACATATTTGATGACCCGCGTGGCAGAGCGGTCAACATACCTGTCTGACACGCAATGGGTCCCGGGTTCGATCCCCGGCCAGACAGAAATGTGAATGAGTTTAAATTCTGTTCTGGGACTGGGTGTTTGTGTATTCGTCTTTGTGTGCCCATAGCACCCATGAGACACGAGAAAATCCTACTGTTGGGCTATGAGTGTAGAAAGTGTTTATAACTATAAAAAAGTGTTAATAACATATTGTCACCACCACGTATATGTCCGCGAACTATAGGTTTTGAATGATAAAAAAAATATCGATAATCTTGAAATTGGTTCTGGCGACGATGAACTAATGAACACAGATACAAAGAAGAGTAATTCTCTAATGTGAATGAATTTAAAAATGCAATGTGTATTAACAAAAATACATGGTTAGAAATAGATAGAAATGAAGAAGGTCTAATTTTATACTTTACCTTTGTGGTCCACAGTGGACAGCGGTCCGTCAATTGTTTGAAGTATAAAGTTCATCAACAGTCAAAGGTAGATTAGTAAATTTCACATATTGTTGACATGGAGAATATTGGAAATAAATAAGGGTTAATACGACTTGCAAAATCCAAAAGGTTCGTAAAGTTGAACATACGACATCGTATTGTCCAAAAGCTGGGCACGCTTCTATTCTCAGAAGAGAATTTTAGGCCTTAGTTCACTGCGCTGGCCAATTGTGGATTAGTAGACTAATATGAACTTACTGGGTGTAAAATCGAAGTCGATGTAGGCAGTGGTGCCCTTCACGAGGTTGCAGCATTTCGGATTGGCGCAAGGGGTCACTCGGACCTGTGTCACGGCGCACGAGTTCAGAGCCTCGGGAGACACTGGAAAGAAAAGAAAATGCAAGATTTTAACACGATACAAATAGCAATATCACGTGGTAATTCGACCGGGAAGGTACCACCACCATACCCATTATAGCGTGAATCAATACTTGCGTTTTGCTGGAGGGTGTGATTGCCGGTTTTGTCTGAAAAGTCTAAAACCAAAGCGTTTAGTGACGTCACTGAAATAGTCGCCATGTTGGAATAGCCAAAAATGTCGCAATTAAAAGTTATATTTGATTTAGCCTATATACTGACCAGTTTAATAAGCTACATCCATGTAAAATTTCATAAAAATCGTACCATTGGTACTAGCGTCATGAGCAACACACAGGCCATCCTATTTTCAAATATTGGTTTGGACATATACCTAAGGATTCTACTAGATGCTCTGTGTATAAATACATTGGTCGATTGGCCACAAAAGCAATGCTACTCCAAAAAACTAAGTTGAAATCTTCTGCAACTGTCTGCTTAAACAAACTTTTCAAAGAAAAACGCATTCGCGCTTAATACTGCTTAATAATATAATTATGAGTCAGAAATCAATATGGTACCTAGTAACTACTGATGAACCAAGAGAATAACACGAACAAATGCCGCAAATAGAAGTCAAAAGATATTTTTTTTTTTACATTTATTACATTTATATACATTATTTTATTTTTCCATTATTTCCTACACCTATATATACAAAAAAATATGCCGTTGAGGTATTGTCTTAAAATATCCACAAAATTGGGTAAATACTTATATATACGAATTACCTACATATGAAATTTACCTACATATTCAAGATGTATTAGACAATTGAGCACGCTATTTTTGTGCGCTGATTATTAGGTGATCACTGGTGCCTGTGAACATCCATATAAAACAGGTTCTACCAGAAGCTACGTTCTTTTCTCCCAAGGACTAAAATGTTCGCCTCACATGTAAAAGCCGTTCTAAGTGTCAGGTCCTGAAGCTACGTTGTTTTCTCCTGTGAACTAAGATGGTCGCCGCACAAGTAAGCCGTTCTAAGTGTTTTGTAATATGAAAGTAGCAAAAGAGCGTGCAGTCCACCTGACTGTAAGTTGTCACCGACGCCCATTGGCATCTGTAATGAACCCAAGGCAAGACCAGTCTTACTTGTGGTTAGCCCCAGATGCGTTGCTGCCACTGTGGACTATGGTGGAACGCTTTGGATAAGTATGTCTCCCTTACCGTTTAAACTAGAACACAGCAGCGCTTTACACTGTTGTTATTAAGCACTAGGCAGATATAGATTCAGCTGTGGTGCTTCCGGAGGTGAACAACAAAGAGGTCTACCTTTAAAGTTGCTATTGAACTGTTAACAAATCAGCTTTTACACCTAGAAAAGTAGAAAAGTACTTACACTTATCACACGGCTCATGATTAGCAACTTCGGCAGTCACCCCCACAACCAGAATAACCGCACACACAAGTCTTAGATACATCTTCTCAGTCTGAAGCCTAAAATCCGAATACCGATAAATACGAATGCGTTTTATAAGGCGACTTGACCCTTGATAAACCTTCCGATTAAATAAATGAAATGTTTGTCTGTTTAAATAACAAGAAATAATACCTAATAATCGTTTCGTTGAACGTGTAATTAAAGGCTCGTAAACATCCATTTGCGAGTAATTTGTTTACTTTACTGATTAATTGATTAGGTAGGTTAATGAAGAACGGCACTAAATGTATTAGTAATAGTACGAGATGCGACCGTGTAATTACTTTATCACTTTCCTTTATTTACGTCTACGCTTTAATTAACTGTAGGAAAAACTGTGATGCTGTGTTGGTAATCAAAAGAGGATGCCAAGAATTGTTCTTTTAAAATTTAAATATTTTTAAGTCGTCCAAAAAGTAAGATCGCAAATTTATTCTCTTCAAGAAACGAAAGAACTAATCAGTTATTAAGAAAAGTGCCATTCTATCAGTTAATTAATTAATTTGAACATGTTTTTCATTTGCAGTATGTAAGGGAAGTACGTCCAAAATGACATATCGTTTTATTAATCATTAATAACTTTAATATTATTCATAATAGGAACATATTTTTTTCTTAGAACTTTGTTTATATTAATTGGCTAACAGGAATCATATAGATTTTGTCAGAAAAATCAACACTTACAAAAATATTTAGTATTCAATGGAGATCAAGAAAAATCCATTTTGTCCATACCGTATGGACAAAACGAAACAAGTCATATGGACTAAATGACATACATACTATAAACATAACAAAAATGATAAAATAAGAGATAACAATAAAAATTAATTGCACAATTCGCAAACAAATTTTTTGGTACGCTTTGGCAAATCAGCACAGGCTGCGTGAACCCAACGACAATAGTCTCTCAATTTCAAAAGGAAATTTCAGCTGAAATCGGCCTAAACCTTTAGCTGCAGGTGCAACTGTTTTATTTTGTTCCAAAGCGTGCCGCCTTAGTGTAGCTTATGGCGGCACTTTGAAGATCTTTTCTCTTTTTCTCTTTAACAGCTTCAATAGCTTTTTCATCGCTGCTTGACTCCATGATTGCCGATTACTTGTCCTCTAATAATTTCGGGGCATATTGCCATTCTGTAAATTAAAAAGATTTACGAAGATTTACTTAAAAAAATCTTACTACCATCTCTGCGGACAAAAGGACACATTATGTCGTTTTGTCCATAGTGGTTGTATGCCATTTTGTACATAGCCTCAAAAAATATTATGATTCGAAGAATAATCTTGTTGCAGTGACAATAATGTTCTAAATTCTACGCGATCACCTCAAACACAAAATGCTTCAAAATATAAAATTATAGGACAGTAAAATAACAAACGATAACTTACCGAAAAACAAAAAAAAATAACCACTAACAAATTTCTTTCCAACGTCCAAACACAAATGTCAACATGGCGTCCGTTCTGTATTTCAAATGGTTCTCAAAAGTCCAATGGTATATTTCTGATGATTGTGCTTCTTGATTTGCTAACTTTTGATAGTTTATACCGCACAGTTTTTTTAAATATCACTGATGTGTCGTTTTGTCCGTATATGTCATTTTGGACGTACTTCCCCTACATGTATGTACAATGAAACAAAAAGAAAACCTGCCGACTAGCGTCGAACTCGTGCACGAGGAGTTCCGTAAAGTTGTCTATAAAAAAAGGAGAAAGAATGACGTTTGTTGTATGGAAGCTTAAATATTTTCCTCTTATACTGTTAGACAGTGGAGTCCTAGTAATTACAAGATTTACAATCTGTTCTGATAGTGGTGGAAAAAAAATCTCATAGACCTAGATACGAAATAAAGACATAAACATACGACTTAACTTCAACTGTACTTGCGTAGGCAAACACTGATGCTATAAACTTCCTTTTTATGAGTTTCGTTCTCTAGCAAACATAACCATTAGGCCGGTGATCGATAAACCTCAAAACGCTAATTATCGCCACGTTAATTACGTTCTTTCTAAAAACTGAAATAGTTAACTTTTACACAACCTTCTAGAAGTGAATGAACTCCTTATACCCGGAGCCAATCACTGGAAATTATACCAGCATTGCAAAAGGTACTAAGCGGTCACTAATCCTTCGATAAACTCAAACTCTGTGTCCGTATAATAGAACCCTGATTGCTGTTTTTCTGTAGCAGTTATGTCGTTATGTAGGCGTGCTAGACGCTAGACGGACTATTACTGCCGCCTTTGTGCCTATCCCGGCTTCCCTTCTGCTAAGTTGCTTTAATGGAAATTACTGTCTGGGAAAAGTGTCATTTGTTACAATGTTCATCGTGATCATGTGCTTTGTTGTGTCGGTCTTGAATAACAAGATTGCTTCTCCTCTCGAAGATGTAGCAGACGGCTAAGGCATAACTATGTAGAAGATGGACAGCAGCGTCTTTTCTTTGTTCTCGAGCGGGAAATCTTCAAAAGGTTCCAGCCGCCGGATTATGTGGGATTTTTACCGCACTATAACCCCCCGGTGGCCGTTCTCGGCGCTTCGAAAAGAACTCTGATCTCCAAAAGAAGGCGAGTCCTCTGAGCGCGGTGCCCCTTCGGGCTCCACCCTGGTGAGCGACATCTTTCTGTCTTCCTGTATTTAACCCACTGCGGGATCTCATGCCGTAAGCAGTAAGACCATTGACAAAACCCCTATTAGGGGAGGCCTAACAAAGGTTATACAACTTAGGAAGAACTTAAATTATATCTGGAGTTGATTACAGATGTTCGAGAACAGAGTTAGTGACTGCATCTTCAATGTTACCTAATTTTTAATCTTATAGAAGCAAACGAGGATGCAGTTGACCTGATGGTGCCCAATGTAGTCCTTGGACACCAATAATCAAACCTTTGAAAATATTTAAGTCCTGTCCGTATTTCGTGGCAGATACATTGTTATCTTTAAGGGTCAAGTGGGTTCGTTGTCTCCCTGACCAAACCCTTCAACCCAAAACTTGGCAGCACTTAATCGGTGTTTATAATCAGGAACAGATGTGGCGCTAGTGCCTCTCGTGTCAAAGTATATAGCTTTACATAAACATCACATAGACTATACCTATGCTCGTTTACTTTTACGTTTCATCATAACTATAAAAATGAAACCGAACATAATCGAACTTCGCAAAATCGGAACGACAAACGCAATATCTGATTTAGGTATCATTTCATTACCAGAGTGGCGTAGGATTACGTAAGTTGAGACCGAACAATGGCTTGTAGAAAGTTGTTTAGTATTTGTTGATTTATGGCTACAGCTTTCGGTTCCTATAAAGCCTCCTTAAGGCTTTTGATGTACAGCTTTGCTTCTTAGTGCTTACCTATGTTATAAATTATATCATATAGGTAATTCCCATCTATTTACTAAAATAAAAATGAAGCGAAGTGAAATATGTAGTTTGGTTTGATGCCAATTCAAACTAATAGACATAGACACAGACCTAAAAATATAGGAATTGCAACTATTGCTTATTCTCAGTCCTACAAACTATATTGAGGTTTGATTTAAAGGATGTAAAATACAAACGTCATTCCAACTCGTCCTCGGTGGTCGACGTCATTTTAGTTTTGATTTAAATAAGTACATATGTTACTGAGAGAGACCCCGTTTGCCGCCAGACAGCATGCTCGTTTTTTACTTCAATCTATACCAATATTATAAAGCAGTAGAGTTTGATTGGTTGAATGCGCTAATCTACTACTGGTTCGAATTGAAAAAATATTTTTGTGTTGAATAGTAAATTTATCGTGGAAGGCTTTAGGCTATATAACAT
>DWNE01006432.1:0-13062 GCA_018249875.1 Cecropterus toxeus
AAATATTTGACCTTGAACTCCTCAACTCTGATGATGCAGGGTACGGCAAATCTAAACGATAAGAGCTAGCTATTTGGCTATATAGTTCTGAAGTCGGCGCTCATATACTTGTAGAACATAGATTCGTACTATGTACTGTGTATGTAAGAAACCAACATATATTTAAATTATTTTTATGCTTTTGTGGTGACATTGAAGTCGGTTTCTATTTGTTGTTAAAAAGTTTTATTTTATAATATCGTCCGCAAATAAATATAATTTATTAATATAATTCAAATTAAAAACTAATCTTTACACAATATTATTAAGAAGAAAAATTACAATAAAGCCAAATGTTACGTAAGTCTGCATAAACAATCAACCGTATGTGAATAAAAATAATTTTATTAAAAAGATCGTGGATGGTAAGATCTCATAGTTTTCGCAGATAGTCAAGCTTTTCGTTTGATTGTTAACTACTTAGAAAAAAAACAAAAAACTTTAGTGAAGAAGTATGTGTATTAAAATTAACCTGACAGGTAGTTACCAAGGGTACCTCATTGGTAATAGTGCCAAATGGTAGATCAAATGTGTTTCGACCGGGGAGGTACCTTCCACAGCTACTTATTGCTACCGTGAGGCAATTCTTGCGTTACAATGGTAAAGTGTGGTTGCTGGCTCATTTACCAATATACTAGGGTACCATCTCTGTATTTAGGAGTGGCTGCGATTAATTTCACATGGAATCCCTGTACTGTATGTTAAATAGGTTACAGACGTCCATGGGCGGATGCAATTCTAAATATCTTAAAAATTCAGAAGTGTATTTCTTTTGAACAGGTATTGTCTGGTGTATACTTTTATTTTATTTAATAAAAATATATTACCTGTAAGTACTTACTTAATCTGTCTTATCAAAATCACTATCAAATTACTGATAAGAAAGTAAAACATTACAACAATTGATTAGAGTTTCGGATAGCTAATTTATTTTTTTCAAATGACATTGCACCTGCCAGCTCTCGCTGTAGAGTTGTAAACTGAATGTTCTTGAAAAGTAATTGGATTTATTTGGTTATAAAGTACCTAAAAAATATATGTAATTAAACACCTGGGTACCTTTACTAGCATTAGTAGTATTATTTATTTTTATTGTTATAGGAAAGTTTTTATTCAGATAGTGATTGATTGAATATTTGACGTTATTTTTCTTTACCCTTGCTTCTTGAGGTCGAGCCTCCAAATTTTTTGTCGATACGATTTCGAAGGTTAAATATTTATCGTAAGGTTAAATGTTAATCTATTCGTATGAATTTTAATAGATTTAATAACAAAACAAGTGAAATATACCTACTATAAGACTAAAACTACGAAAACTCTACTACTGCGTCGTCTACTCGGTATAGGCTATACCTACTTACTTATCGGTAGGATCACGCTATGCCTATTCACCTACTTTAGTAAAAAAATATGTATAGCATTATAACCTTTAATCCATAGGTATTATTGATTACGTTGGTTTTGAGGATTTTTTGAACTGACTAAACGCTGAGATTTAGACGACACGCGTGGCGGAGCGGTCACATGCCGGTCTGACCCGCAGTGGGTTCCGAGTTCGATGTCCGGCCAGACAGACATCTGAATATTGAATTTAGATGTCTTTTCTGGGTCTGGATGTTTGTGTATTCGTCTTTGTGTGTGTTAATGGCACCCATGACATAGGAGAAAATCCTAGTGTGGGGCTATGCGTGTAGAAAACATGTTTTTTTTTATTACGTTACCTAGTCCTGTTTGGTTACATTTTCGATTTCCATATTTCATAGTAACCTTTGTTTAAACGTATCTAAGTAAGTTGTAGTAAAAATGTAACCTTTTTTTTCTTTCTAAAAGCAAAATCCTATTCAATTTAATATCTTGTCATAAACTGCTTTCGAGACTGCCTGTTTGGTTGTAATATTAATGTGCAGGAGTATTAAGGCAATTTTGTAATGTAATCTTGGACGAGTGCCAAAGCACGCCCATTAAATAATTTAGCTTCACGTTGCTAGCACGGCCTCCCTATGTAACCGTTATATTAAAAACGATATCAATAAACATTAATTTTCAATGACGTAACGGCTAGCATGAGGTATTGATTCTATAATAGAAACATTTATTGACTTCTTTTATAAAAAAATAGCTTCCATCTTTATTAGCTTTCACGTAATGCTAAGTACTTCAGCCTACTAAAAATGAAAATGGTAGCGTTACCCTTAATTAACGTTCATCCTATATAAAAATATCGTGTAGGTCGACATGAGTTGTAGGACTAAGTTAGTTCCAGAATAAGACCACAAAGTAAAAAAAAATGCAATAAGAAAACGGCATATACGTACTATGCCGTTTTCTCTGTAAGTGAATAATAAATAGGTTTTTTATACATAATGTAGACAACATATTGCAGATATAAGCAGATTGCTTACGGTTAAAAAAAGAAGGAAAAATTAGAAGAAAAGTCCAAACATCAGCGCTCCTATTTGGTTTGTACCGTCGTTAAGTAAATAAGTACATTTTAACAGGAAAAACAGCATCGCGCCAAAATAAATCTGAGTCTTATTGCCTTGTATTTACCTAAAGTGTGATATCATCGTCAAGCAATAACTGTCCCACTGCACAGGCCATCGTTTAAAGAGAAAGGTGTTCAGATCACAGTCAACCACGCTGGCCTAGGGCATATTTTATCTTTGAGTTCTTTTATTTTACTGGAATGTAGGTTTTCACATGTTTTTCCATTATCATTAACAAATGATAACAAATTTCTAATACGAAGTACCTATCTTAAAAATTCTTAGGTGCCTTCGGGACTCACCCGAACCTCAAAAAGTGAAGCCGAATTGCAAACCATTTGACTATTACTGTTTGAACATGAATAATAAAGGGTTCCTAAATAAAATAGTGGAATATGTTTGACATTGTACAGTTGGAATGTTTCCACTGAAACGTTTTGTTACACTATTTTTTTTATTAATAGTAGCAAAAGAACAAGCCCACCTGATGGTAAGTGGTAGATAAGAAGATGGTAACTCATATAGAACATTATTACGTTTTCATTAAGACGTTCTTTTCTACAAAGTTAATAATATCTTAATGTTCTTTCGATTGGTTTAAGATCAAAGTACTGCTCCTGATTTATCTACCTCAGGGTTATAATGTGTACCTACCTATATACCTAAGCGTAGTATACGCAATTGGAGAGTGGATGAACCTAATTGATTATTCTACATAATGCAGATACCATTTTTGCTTCTTTAAATTATATCCGAGATACTTCAATCAATACGTTGTTAAGGCTCCTGAATAATTTTGAATAGAAGGAAATATAAGTACCGTAACTCAAAACCTTAAAATAAATATTACGTAAGTAAAATAATCGTCGCAAATTGAATTAGACACTGTTAAAATATTACGAATTAAATCATTTAGAAACTTGAAACAAAGAACAAGTGCAATTCTGAATAAAAATAAAACACTACATAACTGTATCGAATCATTAGTAGGTCAGTTGGAAGAAAAGAAACTCAGCGCAAATGAGGTAATTGTGTGTTTGCGAAGAACGGGCAGCATTATTGTTATTCATAATTCACAATTTTATAATACCTCTGTGCATTACGTTCGTATAGTTTTATTAAATGATATAATATTTAAGGTGAAAGTTTTCAACAGCTCAGTCAGCTTTCCGTCTATTACTGTTGAGTATATTGCCAAGCTATTGTTTTGCGCTTTGTTTTAACGTTGTTACAATTTGATTATACGTATATAAGCGATCAAATAATCGATAAGTACCATTATTTTTATCAAGGTATTGGATTTTGATAGATTGATAGATAGTGGAGTTACGACTCTACCATTAATAAAAAATGTATAAGTTTTCATTTTGGTATTATAATTAATCCACTGCGAACGGATTTTTGAATACTAAAACGAAATGACGTTTATATTTTATCACTTCTAGTCTGGATTTCCTTTATCTAATTTTCTTTCTTTCATCAGCTCTATAGTTATTTGGAAGAGATCGTTATGTTTCAGATAAGACCGCTTGTTTTACGTAAGATTAAGTGTGTGTTACTTTAATATTCCAAAATTTAGTTAACATTGATTATAGTATAGCATAGTACCTATAAACAATTTTGGTATTGTGTTAAACTTTTTTTACTTTATTTCTGTGGTCAGTGCTGATTACCTATACTTTATCTAATTAAAATTGTTTTATTAACACTCAGCGATAGAGCAACTTACTGCTGTTTTTTTAATCATGATAATGATGTCCATTTCCTGAATTATATGAGTAGACTTAAGAAGCATTATAATATTGGCTTGTTAGGTCGATATACAATTGATCTTCATCGTGTAGTATTTTAGAAAACAAAGTAAATTGACACAAACACCTTTTCTATGTTAACCCATTTAACGTAACGTATACTTATTTTACCTATTTTTTATATATACGCTACAAAACAGTTTTCGATGAACAGTCACTATATATATACATAGATTAGTATAGCCATCATTGATTTACGTTATACATACCAACCTCTAATCATATCAATTTTGAAACGACTTTTACTCGATCTGGATCGACTTTATTTATATGCAAGCAGCAGATTAGTCACTGCATTAAATTAGACAGAATCAAGAACAAGTATTTGGGATATATATAGATTTGTATCAACTTTGGTGGTTTCCAAAATATAATTATTACTTTGATACGCATATAATAATCAAGATATTGAAAATATTAAGTATGTGAATACTGCATACACTCATATAAGTAAATTCATTTCAATTTCTCAAAAATCATAAATAATAAAAAAAACTGTAATAATACCGCTTTCTACCCTCATAGGCCCACATCAGGATTTTCTCCTGTGTCGTGGGTGGCAAAGACAGGACAGAAATATAAATTCATCGTTAAGATATCTGTTTGGTCGGGGTCAAATCCGGAACCTAGTACGTATCAAACTGTTGTAATATACGCTCTGTCACGCGGATCCTTATATGTAATACTTCAATTCATCACAGTCGTATGATATGTTTTCACGCATCTTTACTAATAGGTATATGGATAGACAAATGTATAGGTACTAATTCACTTTAATTATGAACATAACATACAAGCTTCATGTTTGCATGAAGACATTCTTGGTAATGCAGGAGGATAAGATATTAGATGTTAATCACGTATTGAATAATATACATGTTTCTTCATTGTTTACAAACTACAAAAGTGACATCAGCTTTATAAATACACACGTGACACCCCTTGATTACTGGCGTTAACGTCAAGCTGGATAACTTTGAATGATTTTCTCAGATTTTCTTTTTAAATATCAAAGAAAAGAATAACCCTATCGTATGTAATTGTTCAATAACAAGTGCCCTTTCATACTGAAATTTTGAGTTTTAACTGTATTTCGGAGTATTTTAAAAAAATGAGGGAAAAATGGGCTTTAGCATTCAAAGTTACCTTAATTATGAGTATTGGTAACGGAACAATTTTAGAAAACAAAAACCTTCATTTTTAATATGTTTAATATCATGGGTTAAACTCTTATTCTGCAAAAAAATGAATTATGTTTATTCAAAGTTACATGGAAATCAATGTTACCCAACTTATATTCGCCATGAATACATGGCGAATACAATTTTAATATACTCGTAACTCAGAAGGAATGCCCCTTCTGTAAGACCAATATTGGTTTATGATAACAATAAAGCCAGATATCGCTGATAAGTTTACATTCATGTTAGCACTACAAACTTAACAAGTATGTAGGTAGTAGTTAACATACTTATAAGACACACAATGTAGAACGGTATAGGTAATCAGTAAGCCTTTGATTCTTATATAATAAGTATACAGACTGTCTTAATATTTCGAAAGAATTTAAAAAATCACTGATATTTGAATGGTATGTTATTAAAATTGTTTAGATTTATTAGAAAAACTCATATTGAGAAAGACGTCTTCAAAAGTTGTTCTTTCGGTATATTTAATTCCAAATGTGTTGTTTACATTATACATATACACAAAAACTTAATAGGTAGTCTCTTCATATGACAGCGACGGAATGAATGCGCAATAGAGATAAAATAGTATGATGAGTAATTGTTAGAATCTATTCCATGATACGAGTTCATAGATATTGACCACAAACGACATCTTCGGCTTACTAAAGACATTTGTCTCTATCTATACAGGGTTCGGTTTGCAGTATGGGTAGAGTTTACGCCATAGTTCACCATGATTACCATGGGCAAGGTTGTAAAGTTCACACAGTTTTGAGAGATTGATGAAGAACGCTAAGATATGAAGTTTGTCTCAGTTGAGGTCATTTTCCGATCCGGTGGTAGTGTAAGAAAAAATACTGTAAATGACAATTCGTAAGTGCCCCCGTAGGCTTATACAAAATAAAGATACGTCATTTCATTTGCATTCAGCGTGAATCAGGTGAAAACTAACTTTTTAAACGTATTACTTTACTTTCTAAAGAAGCAGGTATTAACTTATTTGGAGAGCTTTCCAGGTGTTAAAATATACTTCGACCAAGGAGATACCGCCGCCACACCTATTTCTAATGTAAAGCTTTCGTTTCGGTGGAAAGGTGTAATTGTCGGCGTACTTATATATGAGAGGCGATCTGAGATTTCGGGAGAAGCAAAGCAACTGTGACTGATTTTAGAAAGAACCCCTGTTGTACATGAAGTTTCTTACAGATGGGCGGTAGAGACCACTTACCATCAGGTGGATTGCATGACCTTTTGCTACTTAAATCTGAATAAAAAACCTTTCGATCTTTTTTAGTAGTGTCGGCTACGTAACCTTTATTGATCAGCAGTGGAGTTCCACAGGCTTGGGGGTCCGTTGCTGGATGACAAAGGCTGATATGTGGATAGATAGTTGAATAGTATCGGGTGAGTAGAGGACAGTCATTTAAATTCGATAGGTACATTCCGCAATGAAATGTACAGATTTAGGTATTTTATATAAGCATAATAAAGACGTAACAAATGTGCATGCAGACGCAACCCATTTTATGGTAAGTGCGCCCTCCCGCGCGTGAATTCTATTGAAAGAAATGAAATAAATTAGAAATAGAATTTTGCATATTTTTTTCTTACACTACCGTCGGATCGGAACACGACTTCAACTGAGAATATCCGGTAAGAATCTTAGTGGGTTTGTCGTTTTTTTATTACTTCGTATTTTTAACCATCTTGTTTATTACATGGGCAATTATCTTAGAATCCTAAGTTGGACACAGATATAACTATATTTTCCTTACTACATCCTTCAAACCAGTACATAGTAGGGCTTGGCACTGTTGTTATTAGGCAAACGCAGGTGTGGCAATAGTGCCACCGATATCGAATCACAAAGAGTTCTACCACCTTCGGATAACCCGATGGATGATAACTGATAAGCGTCAATATGCACGTAATACGTCACAATACGTGCGTATTGACAAATGTGGAGCTTGCCAAATATATTCAGGTAAAACAAAAAACTGTCCTTGCATGGACTAAATTTCCTTTCGTATTAGGTTACGGTCTACAATTTCAGAATGGAGAATACCGAACCATTACTTTTAGGGTTCCGTATCCGAAGGGTAAAAATGGAAACCTATTCCTACGAGTCCGCTGTCTCTCTGCCTGTCATCAGGGCTGTATTTTATGAACTGTGATAGCTAGGCGGTTGAAATTTTCACATTCTCACAGATAATATATTTCTGTTTCCGGATACCAAAAACAGAATAAAAAAATATTTAAGATGTACTCCAATATAATAAACGCGATTTTTATAGCCGTTTTTTATAGATAACGATACAGAACCCTTCGTGCGCGAGTCCGACTCGCACTTGACCAGTTTTTTTTCTTGTCATCACTATGTCACGGTGCGTTTTGTCGACAGATTATAAGTTCCTATACACACATTACGTGTAAATTCATGATAAGCGAAGGAAGGCTATGGCATTTAAAAATTATAGGTAAGCGTTTCGCAATAACTACGTAACTATGTAAGGCAAAACAATTTACTTAGGAGAAAACTTGGTACTATGCATACTGCATGTGTACTTTGCGGCTAGCAAAGTGACCGCAAACCTTCCGGGTGCAATTTCAAGTTACAATTATGTATTCCAATATACCAACTTGTCATACATTGTTCTCATGACTTTTTAAGAATGAAGTACCAAACGAGCATGCAGTCCACCTGATAATAAGTGGTTACTGCCCCCCATGAACATCTGCAAGCAACTTCATATAGAACAGGGGTTCTACCGAAGTCAATCACAAATGCGTTACTACTTCCAAGGACTAAGTTGGTCCCCTTATATATAAGAGAGCCGGCAACCACACCTTTCCACCGAAACGTAAGAACCGCTTCATACTAGAAATAGGTGTGACGGTGGTACTTCCCCGGTCGAACTACATTGGTTGACCCACCTGGTTAAATGAAATGAACGGAGGATATACTTGATCAACTTGTATAGTATCATTGTATTGTATCAGGTGCCTACTTAATTATTTCAATCGGTTGACACATCGTAGTTAAGTATACAGTTACCTTCGAAATTAATTGCTAAAATATCATAATACATGCCGGTATCGACATATAACGCTTATATAGATTTATCTGTATCTACCTGGCTGCTTATTGCATTTATCAGTTTAAAGAAGTAAGAAAATAAGATGCAATTTTCCTTATTAAAATATCTTTTACCTACTGGTAAATTAAATCCGAACCGACACGACAAAATAATTAGCGGTGGAAGATCGTAAGTACGTACATTTATTTAAGATAATTATCTCCGTCGTAACCTCTAACATAAAACTGTAGCCTTCGAAATAATTAAACTGTAATTAAATAAAACTTACCAGGAGTTCCGCAAGTCTTTGATTCCTGAAAAATTGATGCTATTGGTCCGGCTGAGCTTTCGTCCAATGGTCCAAAATCTGATTTTGTTATGATTGTCCTCTTCATGGAACGGGTTCAGGTGTTCAGGGTAGTCGTGAACGGAGATAGTCTTGCGAGGCCCCGCCATGGTAGTCATTATAACTTCTCCAGTTCGCCTAAATAGTTTTACATAATAGGTGCGTACAATTTTCCAGGCGTCGTCCACTTCGTTTTTTATCCGTTATCACAATGGTAAGTTATCACGAACTGATAGCGTTGGATCGCGTTATCGCGCGAGATAATTGCGTAGGGTTTGTTTTCGCGGCGAGGGACGGTCGCGCGGCGTCGCGGCGCTCGTCGTCGCGGCTGGAGGCACACTGCTCGCGTGCCCGCCGCTCCGCCGCGGCGCACCCGCCGGCCCGTTGCCTGCAGCGTCACTACACTATCAAGTCCCGCTGCATTTGATGCATATTGGTTACATGAACAAGTAATAAAGCACGCACACAAAAATGACAGTTTCAAACCAGTTCTTTTCGATAATTTTAATTGCTATGGCCAATTAGTGACTCATTACTAATTTACCTGCGGTCTGCTTGCGCTGTTTTTATAACGGTTGATTTACTTGCCTACTTTATATTAGCATTTAATTGACTGAGAGAATTATAGTTAGGAATTTCAAAGTTAGATTTTCAAGGCACGTCCGGTTAGGTAGAGCCGGTAGAGTTCTTAATAAAATCTAGAGAACTAGTAAAGAGTTCTTCTAAGGAGTGACACATAACTGGCAAAAATTTGCATTCGTATTAAACAGATAACCTGCCTTTGTCATCTACCTACAGGTAAATAATTCAGTCGTGTTCGTATATAACATAGCCTTGCCGCCCATGCCTTGCCATTAAAGATTTTATAGGTGTTTGGTGTACAGCTGACGTCAAACTTATATCGCGTGCCTATGTATAACTAATTAACATGACGATGTCGCATCAGCGCAGCGTCACACGGAAACGAAGGCCGAATAAACTTTGGAATATAATACTTGCTTTACTGTTGGTTTAAGGAGTCACGGTATATTTTTAAGCATTGTGAGATTCCTACAGAGGCACAAATATTACGTAATACACCTAACCATCGAATGAAGAATTTGTGTCAATAAGCATTAGAGAGAATTGACGACAACGCAAACATTTTGTACAATAGTTTATTAATTACTTATTTCACAACAAAGGCACTCTTGTACATATATTTTAAATAGGTATATATGTTGTAACATCTTTCTCAGTAAAGATAAACAGAAGCGTACAATTGAAAACCTCTTCAGGCATTAAATAACTCATATTTTTTACTTTAGTTGCGTAGATGAGCTGAAAGACGAATGGAAGTAATCAGATTTAGTAATCAAGTCAGGTCGTACTCTAAAATAAGTTAGATTGGCCAATCTACCTGTAGGTATGTGATATCGATCCACTTTTCAGTTGCCACCACTACATTCATAGTTTATTCGCCCCGGTTTCAGTAACTTTCTTTCACCTTCGGGCACGTTCATAATCGGATGTTTCATTTACTAGCGAGGCAAGACGACGAACTACGGAATGAACGAATTGGCTAGGTGCCTGCTTATACAAAACGACTTAGTCATCGCTGCTTTTGTTCTTATTTCCACTATTTAACTTACTATTGTGTCGTGCGTAATGGACTATAAAGGCATATTATATAAAACCGTACAAAATTGTAATTATTTTAACTTCGCTAACAGTAAATAAATGAGCATAAATAGATATTACAGTAGTGACTCAAAATGTTCATTGAAGAGAGGTCAATATCCTTGAGGTTGTTGTGTTGGCCTCGGTAACAGGCCGGCGATTTATTGGAAGTCTACAGAGTCTTCTGCGCGACAGGATATCGACTCTACCTACTAAGTAGAGACCTTATTGCGTTGCGCCATCAATTGTTCGATATCGCTCATTCATTGACTGGGTCAATCGCTAATTAATGTTATCTGAGTACAGCACATATTTACTTGTTAACACTAGAAGGGTCGCGTTTCATACCATACCTTTAAAGACCGCAGCCGTCAATTTGACGGTACTAGAAATTCAATCAGAATACTCAATTAAATATTGTGTAAAATGAAAGAAATATATAAAAAAACTATTTTTTTGTTAATAATTAACAATTATAGCACATAAACCGAGTTACATTTGCAACAAATAACAGGTTTTTTTTTTTAAATCCTTTATACATTTTCCACAAACTGCTTTTTGCTGTTTACACATTGTGCTGTTTTCATACGTTCGATTTTTTAAATTACTATTGATTTGACCTTGTAGCCTCTTATTGGTTGTAGTAGATAGTTCACTTCTTTCAAAGTTACTTTCTTGCCTTTGAGCAGCTGAAGTAGTTTTTTTTTCACATACTCAGCACGTGACCTACGGGCTGAGTATGTGAAAAAAAAATCTGCTTCAGCTGTTCACTAGTTGAAGGATAAAATCATCCCGAGTTTTTTTTCCTACGACTTTTCGGTACAGAATCTATGAGTTTATAGCTGCTAAATCAAGTATATTGTAAAATACATGAACAGGCCATCTCCGACTTCCAACTCTTACGATGTACTTTCGTGCCATTTGATCGATGATATCCACACTAAATTTTGTTTCATTATAAAATTTTACTGCTTCAGGTAACTTTTTTTATCAAGTCCTATGCTCACGTTTGGGTGCAACGTACACAAAATAATAACATTTTTTTTGTTTTCCTTGAAAGACAGTAAGGGTTGTATTGGTCTCTGTTTTCAATATAAACGTTTCATATCGTGTAGTACGAATAGTCCTACAAGTTGACGGTAGTTTTCGTCTTGCACGCCACATTGTTCCAACAATACTAGCTTATTCGACCATTAGTTTTTAGCCAAATTTATCGAAGTGAAAAAGTTATCAGTTGTAACGTTTCGGCGTTTTTTGAAGTAAGGTTGTACTAATTTCATAACCACATGTTCGGGTAATGCCTTTGGAACGGTATTCGTCAACGCGTTGGTCTTTCTAGTGTTAAATAGTTATACAAATTAATTAACTAATCCTTGCTTAATAAAGTTCAAATGAATAATATTAATTCCAATAAATTTTCGTTGATATAATAATTTAAATAGCGCAGCTTTACTTCTTCGAGAATTGTTTTCAAAGTGGTATCGTTTAAGAACCACTGAGGTAGGGTAAAAATACCAAAAACAACAGCAAACTTTAAAGATCGCACCGAGGCACGCCGCTCCGCCTCTGTAATTAACGACTTGTTGAATTGTTAATTCAATTTCTTTGCGCATCTTTCTGCACTTGCAGTTCATTTGATGTTTACGTTAGTATATCAAACGGACTGCAAACGTAGCGGCTTCTTCAGTAGCTCTCATTTTGGATTTATTCTTAGGACAAGGCTTTATTTCCTGCATTAAATAGGGTTTAAAAAATCTCTGCTTAAACAAAATAAAATAAAGTCAAAAATTACTCTGCTTTAACACATTAGCACATGCTTTAATAATAGGTCCTATTCTTTTTCATAAATGTTATGTTAGTAGATATGTAAGACACAAAACATAACGTTGTTATGTAGTTACACTAAACGAAAAGTAAACGAATTAATCTAAGGAGTTGAAAGTTTGAGAGCCTTGAGCATACAATTCATGTGGTAGCGCAGTAAGCCGGAATAAGCAGGGCTTTTAAGATCGCTTGGAAGCGCAGATCCGTCTCTGTGTAATTAATGACCCGTTAAACTTTTAATTCAATTTATTTATACGTCTTTTTGCACTCACAATTTATAAGATAAATATACTCATGAATAATTGAAACTCATTGCGTTAAATAAACAAAAACTTTACTGAATAATACTTTTGTATAAACTAATAAATTTCAATTAAGGAGATATTTTAAGGATGACATTATTATTATTAATAATATTTTATAAATATGAAGTAGCAAACGAGCAAGCACCCCACCTGATGGTAGGTGGTCACTGCCGCCCATAGACATTTGTAAGCAACCTTATATAGAACAGGGGTTTTATATGAAGTCGACCACAGATGCGTTGCTAATTCCGAGGACTGAGATGGTCGCCTCATATAAAAGTGAGCCGGCAACAACACCCTTCCACCGAAACGCAAGAACTGCTTC
>DWNE01006433.1:0-13062 GCA_018249875.1 Cecropterus toxeus
AAATTAATTAATAAAAGTTAACATTTTGTGATTCAAGATTAAATTGAGAGTATTAAGGGAAAGTGATTAGAATGGGTTCAATAATCAGATTATGAAACGATATGCATGGACTTTCCTTAACGCCCGAAGTCGGTAGGGCTATCAAAAAGCTTTATATATTTTCAAATTAAAATACCGATACTTACGTCTCATAAGATTTTTAAAAATAATTGCTTATTTATATTATTTTATTTCTACTTACTACCTTTTATTACGTGACTGTTTTTTATTATAAATGAAAGCTATATAATATTGACAATATTCATACAGATAGACATGACATAGATCATGATTATGACAAAACTGATATTAAAACCATGTTTCGTGTATAACCTTCAGATGTAAAGGTATCAATTCTTGGATAATATTATCTAAACATAATTATGGAGCTTGCTTTGTTCTGCTGTATTTTGTTAATTGTTTTTACATCAGGCTAAAGTTGCGAATGTTCACGAAACAAGCATACAGTTCACCTGATGGTAAGTGGTTAACGCCGCCCATGGACATCTATGAGCAACTTCCTATAGAACAGGGGTATTATCTGAATTCAATCACAGAGGCGTTGCTACTTGCGAGGCTTTAGGTGGTCGCCTCATATATAAGTGAACCAGCAACCACATTCTTCCACTGAAACGCAAGAAGCAGTTCTTCACGCTAGAAGGACGTGTGGTGGTGGTACCTCCACGGTCGAAACATACTGGTTCTACCTGGTAGGGGTCCACAATTTTCGTTTCATATATAAGTTCAACAGATAGAATGCATTTCCTATTTTTATATTTACAAAGACCGACGTTGCAACCCTGACTGTAAGCATATTTGTTCTGGTACATCTTTACTGCAAATAGAAGGATCTTTGGGAGCTATTAGCAAAATGAAAAGATTCGCGATAGCTCCATTTAGACAAAAGACTACTTCGCGCTTTCTTTGTTGAAATATTTTCACTGTAATACTACAAGAAAAGTACATTAAGAGGCGAGAACAGTTTTCGGTAATGCAGGGAGGGTATTAAAAATATTACTAAGTTTTTATTTTCGCAGCGATTCGGACCGTTTTGGAATACATTTTTGAAATTAATTAAGATTGATGATTCTCGAATGATAATGATAGAACGATAAATAGTAACGATATCTATCATTTTGAATGTTGACTTACACCAAACCACTTATAGTTTCCTATTCTAAACTGGAATGGTATTAAACTTACCCACTGCCGGCTTTTTTCATAAGTGAGCCAGTATTCATAACCTTTTAACGAAACGTAAGAACTGCTTCACGCTAGATATCGGTGTAGTTGTAATAACTCTCGGTATAGTAACAAGTATAGTTGGATACTTGTTCTACCACCTTCCACCTTGCCTATTAGTCTTGTAGATCGAATGCACGCTTAATATTATTATAAATACATAGTATAAAAACGTTGCTTCCCGCAGGCTGTCTATCCGTTTTTAATAGAAAAAATGATTCAAGGGAAGGTTTGTATGTATAACACATACATAATATAGTAGAGAAACACTGGTTATTTCAGAATTTTCTTATGAGATGTCGTAAACACATTTTCTGAACAGACAAAAAGCTGTGAATGTTGTTTATAAAGACAATCTGTAATATATTTAGTATTGTGGAGTATCGCACGGGTGCGATGCGTGTGAAGCCAGCGCGGGTCGCTAGTTTTAATTACAAAAAGACTTTTATTTTATCTTCATTGTTTTTCTAAAGAAATGAAATACGTACAACGTAATATACACTTGGGACCGCAACTGTTACATCTGTCAGGTTTCATTCCATTAACCCCTAAATCGTATAGATCTTTTCAATGATATAAAAACGTTTCATACGTTACGTGATAGAGGTCAGAAGCCATGTTTATATTTCATTACAGACGTGCGAAGTGGGCTTTTATTACGGAGAGCAAATACAAAAATTTTTGTGAAAGATTTTTTACAATTTGTAGTTCGAAAATGTACCAATGTAATTTAGAGAATTTAATAGAATTATTAACACATTAAGTTTTTATTAAAAGTAAAATCGATTGTTCTTGTTTAAAAATAAAAAATAGGTCGATCTTAAGTTATATTTTGAGCAGTAGAGAAGTACAGTTACCGTTGCAAAAATTTTGCTTTCTATCGCTCAAAACTGACGTTTATTATAAACAGTAATTGTAAGGCAGTAGAACGAATATGGTTTAAACGGAGAGGTAACCCTGCCACACTATTATCTAGCGCAAATCAGTGTTGTGGCCGCCTTACTTTCGCACGACGCTAAAATCTTAGACCACGACACATCTTTTACTGACCTCAGATAGAACTTATAAGCAGTTACGAACCGATGTCTATGGTAAACAGTAATCACTTATCATCATGTAGCTTTTATGGATATCAGACCACACTCAAATAACACATTCATTTAGAGCAGAAATCTATGTTTATTGTATAAAATTCTTATGGCAGCAGAAAAAAAATGTGTGTTATATTAATACGTTGACATCGACGCAATTTCATTTCTAGTACATAGTTATGTCTAATTAACATTTGGATTACTACAAAATGTTAGTCCGCAATTTTAACTTACGACATCATGACCGCCCATTACCAAATGAAAACAAGACTCGGCCCTAGAGATCAAATAATGCGAGAGCACAGGCGGGCCAATTACCAAAACAAATATCGAGTCACAAAGCGTTAATCCAAAGCTGGATCCGTCTAGTAGCGTGGAAAGTTGACGCAAACAGCAACTTGAGAATGTACATGTGTGTGTCGAGGACGATATGTGTGGGCAGCCTAACCTGATTACAACGGTGGAATAACACAAGCCTCACTCGTTGATGATTGCGTTACGTTAGTGCAATCGTATTTATTGAAACAGCAAATGTTATTCTGTGCTTTGGAGGAATACTAAAATTTTTGTTTATCTCCTGTGTCCTGTAACTTGCAAGATCGCTGATCGAAGAGAAATTACGTAATGACGAACGTACGATACGTGGTCGTGAAGATTTGAATCGTAGAGCCGTATTAAATAACGGTCCTGATGCAACTCTCGTCAACCCATTATTGTCCCACTACTGGGCACGGGTCCTCTCTCAAAGAGAGAGTTTTAGGCCATAGTCTACCACGCCGGCCAAGTCCGAATTGGTAGACTTCACACACCTTTGACAACTCTTTTTTTATGAGAACTTTGATGCAACATCAACGCCAAAAGAATAATTATTCCTACCGAGGAACTTCATTAAAAATAGTGCTGTTTCTTTAGTTATGCATTAAGTACCACGATATTCTAAAAATATGAAATTATTGAGATTTAGTGTTTAAGTTATCCTTCATTAGATCATGTATAATAATTTCAGTAGAATTTCTAACGATGTCAACACTTTTGTGTTTAATCAAATAATTGTTATTAAGTGCGGCGGCACTATAGCACTGGTTGGCTGTGACAAAATTACAACAATCATTTTAAATAGACGACGATTGACGACCCGCGTGGCGGAGCGGTCGCCATACCGATCTAACGTGCAGTGGGTCCCGGGTTCGATCCCCGGCCAGACAGACATCTGAATTATGAGTTTAGATTTCTGTTCTGGGTCTAGGTGTTTGTGTATTCGTCTTTGTGTGTCCATGGTACCTATGACACAAGAGAAAAATCTAGTGTGGGGCTATAAGTGTAAAAAGTGTCTTTTTAAATAGTTTATTTTTAAGCCTTAAATACGTTTTTTTGATATATTATAATTCAATCGTAATATAGATTGTGTGAAATGTATTGATAAAATAAGATTAAAATAATACTGCAATAATTTATGTATCTTACATTTATTAAAAATGCATAAGTTTTACGTATGTTTGTTTGTTACGCCTTAGCGCAAAAACTGTTGGGCGGATTTCACTGAAATTTGGCGCACGGGTTGTTAATAAACTGTATTAATACATGAGATACTTATAACCTTAACAAATATGACCGTAGCAAGGGGACTCGACGGAATAAGTAATAAAAATACTTAACAGAGTTCAAAAACACAAGTAGAATTCTAAAGTGCTAACTACAAAACTAAATGTTCGCCCATTGATTGGGGTATGCAAATTCGTGTCAAGGTGAAAGGCATTTCGCCCACAAATTAGAAACAAACTGGCTTCGACTCGGAATAAAATTAGTCAATATTAGCATATCAAACAACTGTCGTAAGCAATAACAGTTCGCTAATTTTTACTAAAGACTCCTCTGTTATTTCATTGTGTTTCCATTTAAATGTAATTACAAATGTTTCCTCGTAGTGTAATAAACAACGTCGTGATCGTCTTGTCAATCTTTCACTCTAAACAAAAACGTATTTTGAAATTGAATTTATATACTGACGACCTGCGTGGCGGAGTGGTCACCATATCGGTCTGACGCGCAGTGGGTCCCGGGTTCGATTCCCGGCTAGACAGAAATATGAATGATGAGTTTATATTTCTGTTCTGGTTCTGGGTGTTTATTTATTCGTCTTTGCGTGTCCATGGCACCCATAACACAGGAGAAAATTCTAGTGTTGGACTATGACTGTAGAAAGCGCGTGTATACTACTCCTATTAGTAGTACACAGGGGCGTATCTGCCGTATCAATTATATGGGACCACGGGCCCCCAACGGGCAACACAACAGTTAATAAAAACTTCCCAAATTTAAAACATAATTATTTATCAGCATCGAGCTTGCTTATTCAAAACCATCTCAATCCATTATAACACCGACTATATCCGTTCGTGGAAATTACTCGTAGTTACATTAAGCTCGCTCAGCTTTTACAAGAATTCATTTGTAGAACTCGTTCCGGTTCGACGGCGGCGTCATGGCCTCAACCCTACTTCCTTATAGGAGTAGTGTTAACGCCAGTATATAAGTAGGACGAAGTAATAGTACACTTAGTAAAAAGGGTTATATTATAACGCAGAGTTCTTAGACTTCCGGATAGCATAGCAAAGGAACTCAATGCAAGTGTACAAAGGGGGTAGTGCAAAGGATTTATTAGGTAATATGTATGTTCGAAGGGGACCAATCTCTGACCATGTCTGATGGAACTAGATCTTTATAACCACATCATTTTGATATTGGCAAAGATACAGTTTCTCATGTACATACATATATCAAATACTTCCATTAAACACTTTATAACAAATCTTGTTTGATTTACTCTTTGATACATATTTTATTTAAAACACAGTTCCGTATCTAGTTTGACCTAAAAATTTAGCACATAAACACAAAAAATATTTCTACAGAAAGAATAAATAAATGCTTTTACCATTTATACAAACTTGCATAGAGTTTGCGATGTAGAAACCAAGTATGCTCATGTTTAAGTCTACACTTTTTGATTATGAAAAGTGTGCAGCTTACGTTTTTAATAAAATTTTCGTTTAGAATTTTAAACACCTGATGGACAAAACTGTAAATTGCAGTTTTATTTAATGTAAAGCTCTATTTTAGTAATAATATTATGTATGTTCGATGTTAGATAAACTTTACTGGTGTAAGGATTTCGCAGTTGCAGGTATAATGGAATATAAACACCCGCCAGCGGGAATCCCCGCCGTTTATAGACGAAGTAGACTCCTTCATTATCACTTCAATAAGTGACTTTAATAAGACGCGCCCTCGAGGCTCAAAGCGCCCCACTTAGCAACGACAGTTTGAAAAATATTAACTTCCACTCCGTTCTTATCGAAAACTAATTTCGTTTTGCAGTTCTACGAATATAACGAGAGAAACTTTAGCTTATTATTTTTGGATTGTAGTATTATGTTACAAATTTATTTTTCTCTCTATAAGCAGAAATAAATAAATATTTTACGCCTATAACTTGAAACGTATTCGTTAATACCTGATTTTATTTGCACAATAAAAGCCGACCAAGCTAACTAGATGAATGTCAAACGTGACGTCACTCGCAAGAATGCAAGTACTGATGACAAAAAATAGCAATAATGATTTTTTGTGAAATGTTGATTTCAATTAAATGTAAATTTTAATTTTCTGTTCTGTCTTAATAATTTATACTTAAAGTTTAACGATAATAACGTTTTTTTACATATTTAGGTCATCATTGTAACAGAAACTAACGAGTACAACAAATTAATTTTGCTTATTTATTTAATTAATAGTAAATCATAGTAGATTAGGGAGTTTTGCTGCGAACGGTACTAGCACGAGAGCGGGGCATGAGACGGGACCGGGGAGGGAGACCGCATTCCTCCCGTTCGTCTAGTTAGCTTAGTCGACTAGTAGTTTATTATTTTCATAGTTTGTTCTATTAGTTCCTAAGAAGGTAAAAATACGTTAGTAGTCTTATTGAAGCCGCAGACTAGAAGCTTTATACCATTTACTTATTCCAACATTTACTTAACAAGAACATTAAGCCGTCAGTCGAGCTGGTGCTTAACAGGTCGTAAAGCTGGTGAATGGGTGACGTCAAGTCTGGGCTCGGGGTATCGATTGGCTGCGACCTTCCACGACCTGACCTCAGACATGCCACCACGTTTTGAAGTATGACCGACTTATTGGATGAAACCTTTTCTTTTTAAATGAGGACGGGTTGAGTATTAGTAGTTGGGTATTATATTAGACATTTAGATAATTAGTTATTATTAGAGTTCTAAAAAATCTGGCAAAGTGCGAGTCGGACTCGCTCATAAAGTGATTCGTACCATCATCTAAAAAACGGCAAAAAATCACGTTTGTTGCATGAGAGACCCCATTAAATATTTGTTTAATTCTGTTTTTTTGTATATGTTATGTTGTTATAGCGGCAACAGAAATACATCATCTGGGAAATTTTCATCTGTCTACCTATCACGGACCAAGAGATGCAGCCTGGTGACAAACATACGGACAGACGGACAGCGGAGTCTTAGTAATAGGCTCCCGTTTTTACCCTAATAGGTACGGAACCCTAAAAAAAGTGTGTATTCAATTCTCATAGGGTTTATATTAAGTTAAATATTTGCAATGTTCAGACTCGAGGATCTCTAATTTTTAACATTTAGAGGTGGATAATTAAACAAGTTTCTTCCAATTGTAATACACTAAAGAAGAAACATGCAAAGAAAGCAAGCAAAATAATATGTGTCAGTAAGTGTCCTGAAAATATAAAGGTCGCCCCTTTCCCTATTTTTTCGGTATTTTACTTATAAAAATGTAATACATACACATTACACGTCATCTGACGAATTCGGTAAAAACACTGTAAAGTTACGTAAACTAAACTTAAAACATTGTAAGCTAAATACAATGTTACACTTTAAGTCCTCGTGTTGTTTAACAGCTTGTTTAAAAAGTAAATAAATGTTTAAACCACTATCAAAAGGCACGTCGTAAACCTATAGCGCCTGAAAACGTTGGCTTAAGCTTTTCTTAATGTTAGGGCTTCGCACGGAAGTTATGACGCGTGGTTGTTCTTAACTACATATAACTATAGACTTACACTTAGAATAGTCTACTTAAAGTAATTACTACTCTAAGAAAAAAAAGATATTATACAAACAAAAAAGACAAACCCGCCGAGTTTCTTGCCAGATCTTCGGCGGTAGTGTAAGAAAATATTGTAACTGACAATTTGTAAGTTTCCCCGTAGGCCTATGCAAAATAAAGACATTTCATTTTATTACTTACACAATAGTATACCACTCCTACAATTGCATGGACTGGTACCTTTTTACCAGACTACGACAGAAAGAGGGTAATATTTTTCGAGCGTATCTGTTTGTTTGTATGTTTTTTGTATCTATGCCCAATTTTTTCGGCACGCACAGCCTAAACGGCTTGACGGATTATGACGTGTGACATATCATTAGAACCATCTCAGTGTGCATAGTCTATATAAATTAAAAAAATGTCACCTGGAAAAACAAAAAAAAGTCCAAAAAATATATATTAGGGTACGTTTAAAAATATGGGCATTATATTCATATAGGTTAATGTTCTCTACATCCGAGCTTTCAAGTTTCAAAGCTCGTCATCAAAGGCTTTGTTATTCGCAAGGCCCATACACGCAGCTTCAGATGAGAAGTATACTATTGCAGTAAGCAAAGTTGACAGATGTACTTGTAGTTACGCTGTACTTACTTTACTTAGAAATGAAATGTCTTTATTTTGTTTAGACCTAGGGGGGCAGCTGCACATAAATAATTAGTGTTTTTTGTTTAATTACCACCAAATCGAAACACGACCTCCACAGATAAAATAAGAAACAGAACATTTTAACGTACATTGCAAGATTTGGCCGAAAACAAGAACAAAAAAGTGGAGTGTAAATTGCAATGTAAAGACAAAAACGTAAACAATTATTGTTTTGAGGAAGATAAACTCGTACTAAGTACATAGGTACCATCAGGTAACTGCCACCTATTGTTCTGCATCTGCAGGCAATTTCTTACAGGATAGCGGTTCTATCTGAAGTCAATCATAGATTCCACCAAAAGGAAAGTACTGTGAAGCTTAAAATTATTTTTTAAAAAGTTAGTTTCTAAGTTTAAAGTGAATAAACGCCTATTTAACAGTCAGTCGTCTAAATGAAAACAGCGCACTGTTCATGACAATTTGTTAAAAACCATTACGTAGCAAATTTCATGAAGCCATCAATAGAGTCACTTTTCTATAAACATGAAACGTCAGCGAATCTTATGACTTTTGAAAATGATTTAAAATAAGTATTTGGTTAGCATCAGCAAAATTTAACGCCATCTAATTAACTTGACTATTTAACTTAATTAGATGACCAAGTTATCTTGCTTTTAAAGAGCAAATGATCTAGTCTACCCAAAGATAAGTGCCCGCTGCCGTCCATGACCTGTAATCATTCCAGATAATTTCAGACATACTTTAAGTTAGCCAAAGTACCGTTGCTATTCCTAAGGCTTAAGCTGAACCGCCGATGAATACGTCTCCCTTGCCACACCATTCATACCAAAACACAGAAATGCCTTACATAACTAAAAAAGAAGAAATTACTTACATTACAAAAATAATCGTTAATACAAATGACACTTACAAATTGTCGGAAACAACATCTTACATTACCACCGGATTGAGATTTTATACCACTGAGTTTATGTACCATCATACCTACCACTGAGCATATACCATTTTAAATTATACTTACAAATTGTCAATGACATTTTTTCCACTACTATTGTTTAAGATTTTAATACCATAGCTTATGTTGTACCATCATACATATATACAACTAAGCATACTATCGCTAACCTTTTGCTAACTTTTAGAGTTAAAACGTTAAATTCTCAATATAACGTAAGTCACGTACGACTCATTACCAATACCAAGACACTTTCTAAAGAAACGTGACAGACTTAACAATTAACGATCGGTCAAATCTTACACTTTATCGTCAAAATATACGATGTAGTGCCAAAGAGTAAGAAAGCGAATAGATGTGTCTTTTTAGCCGACTTCAAAATGGAGGAGGTTCTTAATTCGTCTGTATTTTTTTCTGAAGGTCTGAAGTCAGCGCTCATATACATACTTGAAGAACATAGATTCGTCGTTGTAATGTAACAAAATACGGTGAGCGGCGACTTCGGGACTATGCACTATGTACTGTGTATATAAGAAAATACATTTTTTTTTTTGCTTTTTGGTGACATTGAACTCGTTTTCTATTTTTGTTATTTTTTTTTTTTGTTGTAAAACATCTTCATCTTCATGATCAGGTAAATCTATAGTGGGCGTGGCGAGGCTTCACGTGGCGACGGGTTCGCCACACCGTACATACTACTACATACAGTCTATATACTATAGGTATATATACAATATATATATATGTTTATATAGTTTAAAAGATGTGCTAAAGTAGAGACCTTAGTAAATCTTTTAAACCAATACTGTTCTCTCTATGCGTGGTGACCATATGTATAACATTAAAAGGTGAAGTGCAAGCTCGTCAACTAAATCAATTTTAATAAAACTGTTTACGTATGTGAGTGTGTTTTCATTTAGGGCTCATCTATAAATTATGTCACACTTTAAGGGGGTCGAATTGTGACATTATGTGACAAAGGATAAATAGTGGAACAAAAACGTGACGTGACATTTCAAAATATATATTTCCTTGACTAATATTGCAAAATATGTGACATCACACTAGGGAGGCGGAGGTCTCACAAATGAAACCACTGCCGGGGGAGGGGTCAAAAATCATGCAACTAGTGTGTAATTTATGGGCAGTCTTTAAAATTAAAATTAAAAATGGCCGGTCAACAATAAATCCTTCCATTAGTTTTTAATCTATGACAGTCTCGACATTCAAAGAATAATAAAAATCATAATTTAGAAAAAAAAATCCTACTTTATATACATGGTTACATCTTGTTCAACACACATACAACTAAGGAAGAAACACAATAAATACTCACTTTCCCTCTTGTGCAGTCCCATGGTGTGGTCAGTGCATACTGCACTTACATGTCACGGCACATCACTATTCTAACCGCGCTAGAGAGATGTGCACAGAATATCAAGTTGGGCAAGGCTGCCAGAAGTTGCAGGCTGGTGGAAAATCGAGAGTTGGTTACAACACTAGTGCCTGCACGGAATGCTAAAGAGCTGATTTCAAGATATTTGGATTTTAAAAGATTCACATTTTTTTTTGTATTTGCAAAAATAACGAAAATAATAGGTCGGGCAAAAGTATTTGGAATGTATAAATTAAAATATTGACTAGTTGGATCAATACATTGTATTATGGGTATACCGATATTAATAACGATATTAATATCTATCATTTTCGACACTTATAGTCCCACAATAGGATTTTCTTGTGACGGAACACAAAAACCAGTACACAAACACGAAGATTAAAATATCTCTCTGACCAGGGATCGAGCCCGAAGAACACGTGACAGAAACGTATAGTGACTGCTCCGCCAAGCAGGTCATCAAATACATTTTAAAGATTTTTGTTATTTTTATCAAAATATACAATTATTTTATCTCATAAAACGCTCTTCCAAGATACAATACAATATGTCAAAGACAATGAGAATACCTAACATAACAGTTGTAAATACCTAATACTTTAGTTTTCAATTTAACATTAGAAAAATTTTGGATAAATAGGATTGAAGTTTAGGCTTACAAATAAAAAGTATTTATATCTTATAAATATAATTCCCAGGTACGTAAACACATTATTTGTTTGAGAACTACACGTTAAAATTTGAGATGAGACTGCTTTTTCATTCAGATTATTCCCACACCTCCATGATTACAGCCTCTGAATTTTAAGAAGCTGCACCAGACAATTGCCAATTAAACAGTTATTTTCTTTCAAATTGCATTTTACTTTCCACGAATACCATTATTCGGCAAGTCTAGCTCTAAAACTAATTAGGAGTGTCACCAATTAAATTTAATTATTGCAGCAAAATCAGATTAGGTGCTTTCCAAGTCAGCGGGAAAGCGTTCTCTCATTAATGAATCAGTATTGTTGTTACAATTAAGTTAAACCACTCATATAATTATAGTTATAGATTGTTTATTGATAGTTTAACGAAGCGCGTGGTGAAGTGGTCACCGAAACGGTAGGTTCGATCCCCGTCCAGACAGACATCTGAATGAGGAATTTAGGTTTCTGTTCTGGGTCTGGGTGTTTGTGTACTCGTCTTTGTGTGTTCCCAGGGCACAGGAGGAAATGTGGGGCTATGAGTGTAGCGTTATTATTAACAATATCTATACTCCATATGTGTAATAAAAGTAAAAGTTGATTAATAATATACATTTCTATAACATTTAAAACTCTGTTTGCCTGCGTCGTAATTGATTCAAAATATTTATATTCACAAACTGTATCTTGATTTAATATTTAGTTTTAGTTTCATTAAAATCCTTCGTACTCTCTCGTCCTACCTACCTACTGCGTTGCACGGGTTTTTTTCTCAGAATGAGAGAGTTCTCTATCAAAAGTTAATTCAATTTCAAGTAAACGTTATTGTTTTTAACTGCGCGGTACATTAAGTTTTTTATGAACATATAAACATCTCTAATTCGTAGTTATAAGTTCGCATAGTAAAATATAAGGATTGCATGTATGTGCTAACCTCTATATGATTTATCCTTATTATCCTAATAGCACATTGACCCTATGTTTACAACTTAACAATACCTTTTATGATTTAAGAAAAAATGAAAATAATATACACAAAAAGTCATCTAAAAGGAAATATGTAACACGTGGGAAAGGGAAACCGTGACCATAAAGTTTATAAAAAATGAAATGAGAGATATTTTCAATGCCAAGATTATTTTATTTTATTATTTATTTACCTAACTTTACCCAGTTGCTCTTAAAACTATATTTGCAAGTTTATTTTTATTACAATTAGTAATATGTCATATATGTAATGTGTATTCAAATATGTAATTTATATTCGACAAGATTCGTATGAATTTAATTACTTTTAAAATATATTTTCATAATTTGAAAATTAAACTCTTTGTAGATGAATCTTAAAATTTTGAAGGTTATTTAAAAAAAGAAAATTACAGCTTTAATTAGCAAAAAGTGCTCATATAAATTAACATATAATTTTAATGACAACCCGGAATAGCTTTATACCTCATAAATGCACAAAAAAAAAAACAAATTTTGATTATAGTACAGATATCTTGCACTCTAATCTGTCTTGCAGGTTAATCTCGAGAATCCAAAATCACGGTTTAATTAAATTTTGGCATAAATAATTAATGTATGACGTAAATAGGAAACATGATGTAACTGATACTTAATGCAAACAAAGCCTACTAAAATTTAATTACACCTTGTATAATATGCAACAATTGTTATTAACAAGCTTATAGCCCAGGATTGTCTGCGTTTCCTATACATAGGTAGAATGGTTTTTTAAAGAAATTGAAGTAAGAAACATACGAGAAGTAGGCACATATGTAACACATAGTGGTGATACTTGGTTAATTGTAAGTATTTTTGAGAACATTATGAAGAAACATTTTAAAGTTTTTTTACCGACTTCCAAAAAGGAGGAGG
>DWNE01006434.1:0-13061 GCA_018249875.1 Cecropterus toxeus
AGAAATCTAAACTCATCATTCATATTTCTGTCTGGCCGGGAATCGAACCCGGGACCCACTGCGCATCAGACCGGTATAGTGACCGCTCCGGCCACGCGGGTCGTCAAATCAAATTGTTAAAACTATTTCAGATATATTAACGGCTATTTGCAAATAATAGAAGTTAGCAAATAATCGAAAAAAACTAACAATTAAAAAGCGCTATATTTCGCCATACAACAAACAGGCGGCAATGGAGCGCATCTCAACATTAACGTTCTTTCGCCACCAATTTTCCGCGCAGTTTATCCCAAGGTAATGGCGAAGCGTCACGATAGAAAAATGCATTATTAAACCCCATAACCGTTTCCAATATCGCTATGATGGAGGTGCGCAAACAAACACCCTTTGGCACAAAAGCCGGTGTGAATTACGCCCGGGTTCGCTCAAACCCGAGCTTAGACCCATTGTCCGAGCACCAGGCCACTTTGGGGTGACTTAAATCCGAAATTGGGTATTTCGAAAAATGTGCATGTGTCATTTATCACGACCCTCCCTTAGTAGCGGGAGGAAAAAACGAAACTAACCCTATTTAAAAAACTACCCTCAATAATCCGGTAGCTAGACTCCCGTGGCACACTCTAACAGTATTAAATTTTTCTACTATTAATACAATGGAGACGCAAATAAATATTGGATAAACGATGCAAGCGGATCGCTAATCCTTATTAAGTGAGAACGCGCTGTAAATACCGTGTGACAAGACAATGAATGACCTACGTTATCTAGTTTGATTGCTATTAAATAAGCATTAACTATTGATGTTTTACATTTTACGTCAAGATTTTATGTCAGTGTCGTGGGATCCTTTTGATTTAATTTTCAGTTTGTAAAAAATAATAATTAGATAAGATTTTCTTTCAAAAATAAAACATACATGTGTGTATCTACGTACAAACGTACTGGTGCAATAACAGAAATTCACTCGTTTCATAAAAGAAATTAAAAATAATTTACTTACAATTATAAAAATCATATTGCTTGAAATTGCGGCCACACTTTTGCACTCAACCGCATTTTATGTATACGGATGACTTGGCTTCATAATTAAATTACTCAGCGGTGTAATAGGCGGAATTAAGATAGTCACGTGTCGATTAAAAGCCAGCGTCGGCCCACAAAGAGTTGAGCGTTTACAATTGGCGGTTAAAATTTTCAATATTTTGGTTTGTGCGGTGCGTTCTACTCGCACGTGCGGCCGCGTGACTCGTGTTAGCCCCCCGTCGATACGCCTCGCTTTATTTTTTTATTATTTTCATAATTCAACTTTCACAATAACAACCGGGAAGGCGTTTCGCACGGTTAGCTCATGAAACCACTCGCGTTTCGGGGCTGAGACGGCGGCTTACCGCAAGGACCACTTATGGGCCCGTTTTTATTTATGTTGCATCGCTAGCGTCGCGTTTTGTGATCCACTTTATCAAACGCTTTACAGAGATCGCTCGCCGTGGGGTTGAAATGACTCGGATAATAATTTAGCCGGGTTCTTGGTGCCGAATGGCTTATTGTGTTTTTTGGCGCGGGATTAGCGAGCCGCGGGTAGCTGCCCATAAAGCTTTAGCCTTCGAACGTTTCGTCGACAAATATGAATCCTCAGTCGCAATTTCGTATCTCTAAAAATTTATTATCTACAAAAAGTGCCGTAGTTAATAATTTCACGTTTTATTGTGCTTTGTTTATAAAAATATATTTCTTTTATAATATGGAAGGAGCAAACGAGCATATAATCTACCTGGTGGAAAGTGGCCATTACCACCCATGGTCACCTGTAATCTACCCAAGATAAGATCAAAGGTTACTCACAGATGCGTTGCTATCTCTGAAGACTAAGTTAAAATGCCTCGGATAAGTATATCTCGCTTACTAGACAGAAGTAGGTGTGCTGATGGTGCTTCATGAGTCGAACCACCAAGAGTACTACCACCTTTCAAATTGTAGAATTAACACCGATATACTTAACAACTTTGCGTTACTACGTTCTAAATTGTATAATTTATATTAATTAATAATTAGTTTCTTGCTAAACTATATTTTAAAAATTCGCTCTACATTTAGTACTTGGTGTTATCAATAGCAAAACAACTAGCTTGTTTTTAATTAACCTAATAGTGTTCCCCAGTCACGTAGCACCCAGAAGTAAAATACCTTGCAACAATATTCGATTAAAAGCGTTCAAGTTTTATGACCTTGTACTGTGGGGAAGGCAAAATATCATGTGCATATTGAGACTTTGTTTCTAAGTGGAATTTTTAGTGTTCCGTGCTTGGGGAGTCTAAAGTCGAAGATGCACCTTCCATACTTTTTTGTCTTTGCCAAACAGACAGCGTTCACAACATCGTTTTTTGGAATTATAATGTTTTTTTTTTTATTAATGATAAATTTCACAAAAAATCGGACGTACGAACGTCAACGGTATAGGGATATGATGGTGTCTTATTTTGTGATGGGTGTGATGTATGTCGATGCCTTAAGTACCAATATGTGTTTAGTTTGTAACTTTCACATTCATAATAGTCTTACTAAACGTGAATCTGGGTAGTTAAAAGAGCGCAGACAAAAATCAAAACGGTTCATGTGTACGAGCTTTATCCAAATTGCCGTAACAGTAAGGGTTCCATTCGGGGGAGACTTTTTTTATTTTAGAGTAATTTCCCATTACATTTTACGTGAGTCAGGATCTTGTGGGGTAACGTTTTTGCCTTCCCTCTTACAAACCGCTGTTACGTTTTCTATTATTCGCTATCTTTGTTTAGAATTAAAGTCTTTATATTTTTTCGTATCTACAATTGTTATTCAGATTGGACTTTTAACTATTTTTTCAGCAAGTGCATTATTGTTTATTATTCCTTCGTATTCAATATAAACTACCTATATTTAGTTTATTTAGTTTTAATGTTCTGTTTTATTGAGAATTGATTGATTATTGTGTCAGTCAGTCACGACAGTCATAAGTAATATAAGGTTATGTATTTCTTATTTGATATAGAAAACTTTTATACAAGTAGTATCATATCTAATTTGTAAATCGATTTATATTAATTAATTATCTACCGTGATTTGCATTATTCAAATTTGCATGTAGAATTATTTTTATTCAATAAATATGCATGACAACGAAAAACTTCTGGGAGTTTTTATTTTATTTTAAAAAGAAATAAATAACATACGCTCACCCGATAGAGATAGGTTCTCTCTGGAGTAAAATAAAACTGATTGCGATAGCGTTGCACGCGCGGTGCTGCTTGATAAGTACAACTTATTGTTATTTTCATTCTTAGGTACGAAGAAACTTTTTTTTGTGTTTCTTTATTATATCGTATATATATTCTTAAAAAAATGAAATCCTATAAGTTCGTATAATTCAAATTTAGCACTTTTCACTTCTCTTCACTTACGAGGACTAGTAACAAAAACGCAAAAAATGATATAAGAAAGTGATGTTCCTAGCTTTGATACTAACTAGCCTGTCACATAGTATTCACGTAATCTTTGGGTGCACTCGAAGCATAATAAATTACTGCAGATAACATAATAAATATAAATTGCAGAATTGTAGCAAATAAAATAAATTGCAACGGCTCTGGATCATCAGTTTCCTGTGCCAATAGCGCTGGGCGCGTGTAAGGAAGTATTAAAGTCGTACAACTTAACCCCACGCCGGGGGCTTAAATATATCCGATAAAAAACTAAACACCCCTCATGCAAAAAACCCACCCTAAGAAGGCAAATAGAAACGTCCATAAAGGAAAATTTATCCACAAATTAATTTGTAGCGGTGCCAAATAAAATTAAACGAATCCGTGATCGAATCAGATGTTTAGAACATTGCGAATTGCTGTACAAACGAAATTTATTGTGAATTTATAACTTCTATGGTTCCTATTATAAGGAGATCAAATGTCGCGTGTTGAACACTAAATTACATAAGTTAGATCCGAATAGATTGAGAGAAATAGAAAAAGATTTAAAAAAATATCAACTAGATAATTTACAAAATAGCTGTCGTCGTAAAATGTCCTATGTTTTATGTGGAGAATTGAAAACCCGAATTATGCAAATGCGCAGCTATCGAATAAACGAGAGATGTATCAAAATTCATTTGGAGGAATTATTACATCTATAAATCTCCATTGGAAAGCCATATGCCTTAAATTTCAACTTTCTTGCCGACGTGGAAGTACTCACGTAGTGAGATGGTGTTCGGTAATAAATGACCATTTGTCAACGATTGTAGGTAGCCGTTTCTCAAGAGTACTACAAGGTTCAAGTTACTCATCAATAGGAACTAAGATATATTGAAATGGGATATTTCCCACTTGATACGAAGCTTGATGTAATTTTAAACTTTGGTAGCAAGTATTTTTCAAGATATTAGTTTTATTTTTTATATATTAGAAGTAATTTTTATGATAACCTATGAGCGTTACTTGAAACCTTAAAAATATGTTCAGTAAGGTTTTAAAAATCATTTTTTTTATTTTATTAGGTAGAGTGTCAATGTTTCCAGATTCTTACTCGGTGCTGAATTATATGACGAAGGGCCCACATTCAATTTGTCTTTCTTAATTATGACGACGTGTATAAATTATTCTGTGGGAATATGGTGATGAAAGAGATTTTCGCTATTAAACTCAGTGGAGGCTGCATCGCCGGTGTGTGATTTATCATGTAAAAACGTACATAAGATTTTTATGTTTGTGTCTCAGCGGCTGTAAATAACTCCAAGTTCTTCGCTTGGAAGATTAACGTTACTGATTTATTTATTTAGGAGTATGATGGATGGTGCTGGCCGAAATACTTCTAAGTGGCGGTGAAGACATAAAAGTTTTACCTGTTCATGTGTTTTATTATGAGTGTTTTTCATAAATAAGTTGCTCAACATTTTATACTTAGACTTGAAATATTTTGTTCTTTATCGATGTTTTTATTCTTTTTCATCGATTACGTGATATTTAGGTAGATGTACGACTATTTTTTTATTGATTGGCAGTTGTAAGCTCTAAGCGGCTAATTTTAAGCTTAGCCAAATACCAAAAGCCCCAAAGTCGAAACTAATCCAATTCTTTCTAGTAATTGCCTAATCTTTCGAGTTTAAATAGCCGGTACTCAATCTCGAGCCCCGAGGTGAACTAACCGCCCTTGAAATGGTTATTTTTTAAAGTTCCCCATTATAAGACTCGGGAAATTAAACAGGGAGGCAGATTTAGTGGCAATTTCGGAACAAATCTCGTTTTATATTGATTGTTCGTAATTTTTTTCTCCGTATGCATCGTTGGCTCGCTGATTGAGTGTGTTTTTCTTTAGAGCCAAGCAGGGAAGTAATTTTAAGTTGCAATGGGATTTATTTGAACCTATCTTTATTATGCAGCGTTGTATAGATTTCAGCCGTGCATATTGAAACTCTGAATATATCCTTAAAAATTTAATCAATTTATTGAATAAGATTAGTTAGTAGTTACGCCAAGAATTCGCTAAATATGTACAATAAATTGTCTAAAGAGTCGTGACCATGCAACTGGGTTGAAATATCGGCAAAAGGAAAATTTAAAAACTCGCATATCGTAATATCGTTAAATATCATAGTATATGTATTATTATTTTATATATACGTAGTGTTCGACCGAAACTGATTCTTCAGACGAAATTGAAAAACTCGTGTTTCGGCACCGCCGAAAGTTTTGTTTGTTAGCAGAAACTAGATTTCTTGGCTGAAACTGGCCGAAACGGAAACCAAACTTTCGATCGGTCTCTAATTACAAGTACAATATTCTTCGATTAATATTTGATCGAAGATAATATTAGTTTAAAATCGAAAATTTTACATACCACATTTAGTACTGCTTTGTCTGATACGTACGGGTACCAATAATAATCTATATCCTCTCTATCTCAGTGTGTTATTTATCTAATCTTAATATTAAACCATACTGTTTATAAATCAAATTTCATCATGGTCATTCCCGCGGTGCACTCTCCAAACATACTATAAATCTATCGTATTTAGAGAGCTGCGATGCACATAAGCACGTCGTAAACCTAAACTAAAGACATTTACTATCAAGTTTCAAGGTCAAAGAAATCAGCTGCAATATTTATTTAATTTACGTTGGAGACGGCACTAAATTATTGGACAAACATTTACATAATTGATTCAAAAATACCGTTTCTTGCTAATGAGGAAACTCCTTTCATTTATTAACGCTAATTTGGTTGGATTTTTTGTTATAATAAAATGATACAAAATTCAGTTGCAAAGTTGATTTTTGGTTAGCTTTAATACTGTCATTGCTATATATTGCAATTAAGTTAAGAAATTTTGTTTTAAAATAAAATCGTAATAATTACGTTGAAAATTAAAATTTGAATTAATGAAATTAATTAAGTTAAAAATGTGACAAAGCATGAATGCAAAAAAAAAACTTTTTTTTAATTTTAAAATGTATTATGTACGTATGATAAGGAGTTAAAATAAAATAAGGAAAAAAACCGAAGTCATATTTGCGAACGCGACCAAATTGAAACTGAATTTTTAGAACTGATTGAAAGTTTGGCAAAATATACATGTACATATTTTGGAGTTTGTGTTTTATAAATAAAAGCATGTGCACGTCTTTGAAAATAATTAAATAATATGAAGTACAATGTCACTTAACAATTGTCAGTTAGAATAGTTTTGCTTACTCTACCACCGCCTTGGGACACTACCTTAACTGGGAAGATCCGCAAACGCAGCGGTTTTTATTTTGTAATCAGTTCATCCATTGATTGAACCACCTTTTGTGTTGTTATTTTTTTTTTTTGTTTTCGAGGGTTTTAAAAGACTTTTAAAAGTAGCCGACGCCGCAGGAGAAACGCGGGGTGATTTCTTCTAGTAGGCGTCCTCTGCGCTACAAAGAGGATTCCGAGATCTCCCAAGGAACGCGACCGGTGTAACGGTTTTAGCACCTACAAGACCACTAATTCACTAAACACTCATACTTGCAACGATGTTTCGTAGTCCATATATTAGTTGTTTCTATCACCGAGATGTTATTCAAGTAGATCTATACACAGATCTCGTGAAATCAATTCCATGAAATTTATTCTAAAACCTCGAAAAGTTCCAAAATGATACGATTTATTAAGCTATTAAAGTTGTAAAGATTTCGTGATCGAACTTTTAATCTAATTGGAATTTAGCTTCTATGTATTTAGATTTATAATTAACATAATTAGCTGGTTCAAATATTTCACAACAAAACGTTAATCGATGCTTTGAATCAGTTTATTTTAATTAAACTATCGCATTCCTTATCACTATGACCATCTACATAAGTCTCTGGTATTGGTTTTAGAAAAGGTTTTGGGAGATGGAAAGTAGGAAATGTAAGATATATAAATTCGGAATTCGTTGCTGTTTTACATTGTAATTGATTTGCCTACATAATAGATTTGCAGGTGCATATGGAACATTGATCTTAGTATAATATTTACAACGATCGTTTAGAAGACATCTAGCTTTTCACTCAATTGAAATTTTCTATAAGGCTACTTATATATAACCTCCGGCTGCACCACGGTCATAAGTAGCCTCGGAATGGTGTCTCCTTACAATGACCGCTTATTATTCGACGTTTTCATCCTTAAAAAGCTTTTATTTGAACATAAAATATGTAACGATCTGCTGAGTAAGGTTAGGTTTAGGTTTAAAAATCTTTATTATCATAAAAGATAAGATATCACTAACATGAGAATCATACGAATATACATATTACAATCTTACAAAGTCCGCTGTCTTAAAGTAAAGTCTTAACATCCCATATATATGTACAAAAACCGCATTAAGAACATTTTTTATATGTCTACAAGCAGAATTAATGTCCTTAAATGTTCACCGATCACACGAATCTGCGCAAAGTACACCCATTTTTCTGTCACAAGTGATAACTTAGATAATTTCAACGACTCTGTTCCTTCCCTTAAAAGCAAGCTTGCTTTTCATCTCTGTTATAAGTCACCATCATTTATTGTTTATATTTTTTTACTGTTACAACTTTGTACGCCAGTTATTTTTATTAAAGTGTAACTGATGTACACACCAGTAATTGGCATTCGTACTGGTCTATCAATGTTAAGAATTTGTAAATGTTTTTTTATACTATGCTGTTGTGTCAATAAATAAATGAATATCTATATGGTTTACGATCTGTTTACAGTTTTGACTAGATTATTCAATGTGAACACACACACGTGTGATTTTAGAAAAGTAAGTTTGGAATCCTATATTACTTGATGTTATGTAGTGTATTGCCCCAATGAGTAAAGGTACAAAGTAAGATAAAAACACAAATAATCTAAATACATTTGTTTGAAAACTGTGATTATTTTGTGTTGTTAAATGAAAAATAAACGCATAACAAATTTCATCTTAAAAGCCTTATCATAATATCAAAATATTCGATATTATCGGTAACACATTTAAATTAAATCAACAGATATCGAGTCGCATTCTTCGAGCATACAACCTTCACCCAGATATAAAGTAGCATTGCCTTTATTTCGCGGACAATTCATTTACATATAAATTGTCACATTTTCTATTAATATTCAAGTAAGGAAACTTATTGACCGCAAGCTTTTCGAGTGAATTTATTTATAGGAATAAATTGCATATTTATTTACGTTTAAAGCAAATTACTGCTTGCTTAAAGCTATGATTAAGTTAAACCGCTTCATGTAAAAACATTAAAAGTAATAGAAACCTTTGTTATTCGACTACATTCTTCATTCTTGCCTTATTGTAGCAGTGCTGAGGGTTTTTTTATTTAGTTGTTGTTGTAAACGTTGTTGTTTGTAAAGCAATACATTAAAGGAGATAGTTATATGAGGCGTTGATAGTTATTTCTCAGACGTCGCAACGCATCTGTGGCTGACTTCAGGTATAATTCAAATTTTACTTGGAACTAATTACAAGCGCTCATGGGCGGCAGTGACCACTTACAATCTTGAATTACATATTTTTTTGCTACTATTATAAAAAAAGATGTAATTAATACACGCCGCGACAAATAATTACTTAATATCTCTGAAAATATTGCGAAAAAAATATAAAAATAATATTAACTTTCCGTATGTATGTATATTTCTACGGCAAGTTAATATCACTTTGTTCAAAATATTCTAATGAGTTCTAAAGAGAATCATCAAATTTTCTCCCACTGGTCTATGACTGATTACTAATACAGCGATTTACAAAAATACAAGCAGATAGTAACCAATTATACTTGATTTAACTAAATCAACAAAGTTTATTGGTTACCTACCGTTTATGTTCAATAAGTTCTACAAACTTTACCTGATCATCTATCCTACCGTTTATCACAGTATACTTGGTATACAAAGGTATACTAGTTTGTATATGAAATTCATATTGGTCACATAATCCACGAACGCGCACATAGATCTCGCTCGAATTTGCATTATCTATTGTGTTATGTGCTATAATGCGCAGATATTATGTGCAGGCTGTATTTCTAATGTTAGCCGATTACAATTGACTTGACTTGAGGCTGCTTTCAAAACTAACGTTTATTTTATAATAGTTGATAATGAATTTATTTATTGTAGTGATCTGAAAATGCATAAATGAAAATATGATTTTAGAAACTGCTGATGATTCATTAAAAAAATATTGATATCATGAAAAATTTCTACTTTTTTTGTAACGTCAATATCTTTCATTTAAAAACTATAAGTTTAAGTCTGATAATAGGTTTTAAGCAGTTGAAATCACACTAACTTATACGTAATGTTAGTGTGATGTCAAAAAATAAAAGATTCACATTTAGTAAAAAACAGCATTAAAAAAAATTGCGATTCTGAAGTTACATGTGGTAGTAGCCTTAGATATTGAGGCGCGTGCACATTCCAGCGAGCGGCATTCCACTGTACGGCGCAGGAAATGCTCCACTTGACACGAGTGCCTGAACGTATGCCGGTACGAACTCTATGGGTATTGTTCTTCAGTGGCTATAGCTATGCAAGCAGATACCAGTTTGGGTAACTGGAAGTTAATGTTCGAATTCAATGTAGCTATGATATTTCGAATTACTTTTGTACCCAATACTCGTACATACATTACAAATTAAAGTTTTCGCTATCATTCAACGAACATAAAGTCTGGTGTTTGTTTGACAAGTAATCATTACAGCGCATTGATATCTAAACCAAAATCTGATTGGAGTCTTACCTAAGGTCGATCGTGGGCATCTTTCTATCTTTAAGGACTATATAATTTATATTACCGCAATCTTGACAAAGACCACAGCAAATTTACTGAGAGATACCACCGCCACACCTACTTTTAGCGTGCAGCAGTTTGTTTCGGGGAAAGGTTGAGATTGCCGGCTTATTTTCCGATTTTATGAGGCCACCTTCTTAGGCTTCGGGAGTGTGATCGGGGAAGACTTTAGATAGAAACCCTGTTCTATATTAAGTCCATGGGCGGCAGTGACCACTTACCATCAGTTGAAATACAAGCTCGATTGCTACTTCTTTCTATTAAGAAAATGAATAGGACTCTAACCTAAAGTCGATCAGAGACATCTTGCTATCCTTAAGGACTTTGTAAGTTTACTTTACCTCACTCTTTACAATGACAGCAACAATTGAAATTAATAAAAGGTAAATCGATTCTACTAATACCACCACGAACATTTCAATCACATTTTACCACCACTACGTTTTCAACCGCCCAACGCATTCAAGAAATTATACAAACCCTGTAGATGTCAAACGTCATTTACATTATTTATTAAGAATTCTTAGCCATGAAGTCTTATGGTGACGCAGGGTCTATGGAGATTGCATCACGATGTGCAACGCTCATTCCAACGCGCAATAAGTCAGTAATAACCAATAACAGGCGCTGGCACCAATTGGCGGCTCGACGGCTTACAAATAACATAATGCGATTTGTGTGACAGCTCGTGGTCCCTGCTGTGGGGTGTTCGCGGGATCTGGGAGGAAGAGCTGAGGAGACTTTGTTATATAGTGCCCGACCGAAGCTTCTGCTTCGGCTTAGCCATTTTCGGAAAAACGTACCAACTTCAGCGAAACTTTCGGCTTTAGCCAAAATGGGCCGAAGTTTCGGCCACACCCGAAGATTTTGCTAGCTTGCTTTGAAGCAAGGGAAAAAATTGAACAAACTTCGCCAATTATATTTGAAACTCACATTACATATTTATTATTGTTATAATTCGGAATTGATTTACGACCATAACATATACTGACTAACAAAAGGCTTTACCATCTTCGTACGGCCTTTTGTAGTTTGACTCCAGAGGAACAACCTCGTTCTGCCTAATAATAGCAGTGTTAAGCACCGCTGGTTTTGATTTGAAAGGTGTGGTTAAAAAATGCGTTCCAACTTAGTCCTCAGGGGTAATATTATAAATACGAAAGTTTGTGAGAATGTATATATGTTTGTTACTCTTTCACCCCGAATTACTGGCCTGATTCCGCTGAAATCTTACGCATAGATAGTTATGACCTGAATTATCGTAGGACACACATTGCCGCTGTACACGTCACGGAAGTAGGCGAAGCTGCGGGAATAATCTAGTGTTTCATATTTGTTTTCGAAATAAGATGAATGCCACACATATGTAAATAGGTCTCTATAATTAGCGCCGTTGAGACCGATCCCTATATGCATGCGTTCCGCTTTCTTCATTTCATAGATATCCGTTGTTTTCCATAGAAGGCAATTTTTTTTTAACATTTTTTATATTTGAGATATTTAAAGTATCAGAAATTAGACCACGACTCAATTTCGTCTTTAGAAATACCAATTATATTGTTTTTAACGTTTATTTTATGTTCATGGGTTTTTCCACAATTTTATTCTGAGTGGAATACTCTACACCTTCTTCCCTTGAAGGGACGTAAAAATCAATTGTCAAGTAGTAGGACATAAAGGATTGTTGCATGTGGTGTTGATCACAGTCTTCTAGGTTCACTTGGTGATGTACATAAAAATGCAAAATAATTTGGATTATTATCGAGAAGAGACAGTCCCATATAAATGCGTATTTATGGTGTCCCTACATCAGGGTGTCAGTGGGTGTAGGTTATGACGCGTCTCGTTATCCACGTGCATTGTTTATCGCAGGACGCAGGAACACTGCGTTACTCATACCGTGTCAATTATCCGACAGCGTCTTGGGCGTTCAAATTATCTGCGAGGACCCCACTTTGTATGGATAACGAGAATCTAAATCTAAAAACTGAATTTATTCATCTCTATTCACTATGATGAAAATGCCTTAATTTACATATACAGGTGACAAAAACGTTGTTTCTGCTTTTCAATTTCCCGATTATTTATGTTGTTATTGTTAAAAAGAAATGTTGGAACAAGTGGAGCATATTTTTTATTTACAAAGTAGCAAGCGTGCAATTGATAAAAAGTGGCCACTTTCGGCCGTGGACATTTGTAATCAAACTTAAATAAGATTTGTATTCCATCTGAGGTCAACTAATACGCTACCATTCAGGACCAGTTGAAACGTGAGGCGTTCCAACTAGTCCTGTAGTAACAAGTAGAGAATTATCCGCAGTTTCCTAAAAAGAACACGAAATTACTATGTTATTAAGCAGAATCAGATGTGACGGTGGTTCGAGTCATATAAAGTTATACCATCTTTAACATTGTGGTGTGGTGTTAATTTATTGCTAGTATTTGTCCTCAATGCTGCAAATAGGTTAATCAAAGCAATAATAGTTGAATATTTATACTAATGATGGTGTGCGACTGTTTGTTACTCGATCACGTAAGAACCACTGGTCCGATTTATGTGAAATTTTGCGTGGGTATAGCTTATTTACTTAGACAACTTATTTTGGATTTTATGCTCTATTTAAAGGTGGCGACTATTTTAGTATCATCACTACACCCTTTGACAACCCGCGTGGCGGAGCGGTCACCATACCGGTCTGACGCGCAGTGGGTCCCGGGTTCGATTCCCGGCCAAACAGAAATA
>DWNE01006435.1:0-13061 GCA_018249875.1 Cecropterus toxeus
GCATCATTTTTTAAATTATATAGCTTATGTCATGAACTGTCTGCAAACTGAGACGATTCTAATAACATGTCATATGTCACAATCCGTCGTAGAAATGGTCATACGTATATACCGTCTTAGACTATGTTGGGGCCCTTGGGCACACAAGGATTTGGGTCCCTTTTAGAATGAAAAGAAATCGAATTGTACATTCATTTTTTTCACTATGATCTCCTTTATTACGGGTAATGAAATAAACTCGTCACAAAAATTAAAGGGTATTAAAAAAATCTAAATTTTCAACGAGCTGTAACTTTAAAGAAAATGATTGTACAGCAAAAGAAAAAAAAAACAAAACAAATCCGATAATATCTAATTTGACGACCAAAAAAAAAAGACAGTGTCTAACTTGACGACCAAAAAAAGGGAGAGAAATAGTCGGTCCTTCGGGGCCCCATGAGTATAGGGGCCCTGGGCACTGGCCCCTAGTGCCCTTATGGTAAAGACGGTATTGCATATATATAAACATACATACATTCGTATATACATGCATACGTTCGAAAAACATTACCCTCCTTCTGACGCACTCGGGTATAAGTAAATAACCTAATACAGTTACGTAGTATGTGTTACTAAGTTACGACATACCAAGACTAGATAGGTATAGACGCTAAAAAGATTCATATTTCCATAATTTGAAATTATACCTTGTAAACCTGGCATTGTTGCTCAAGCGTCCTTGTCTAATTAACACTAAATGAAAATTGTTACGGCCGACTGAGATTAAAAGAACGAATTCAGTTCTCGAAACCTGACATCTTACACCTCTTTTAACTTTAAAGGGCAGCTTTTGTTAATTGCTCGGTTAAGTATAACTCTTAACATTAATTTCGCGTTTTGCTGTATCAAAGGTTTACTTAGCGCAAGATTGGGTTACAAAGACGGGTGTTTCTTTATGATTCCGTCGACATAATTGAAAGTTGCTCAATCGCTTTGAATATTAGTTAGCGAACTTTTTAATGAAAGAAGCCTCGGCCGAAAAATACTTGAAACCTCAAACATGCAAAGCTTTAGAACTACGAGACTGGAATAATGTCTGGGACAGAAAAAGTTTTACGGTTTGAACCCTAGTGAGGGTAAGTGTTTTGCATTTCGATCCACGCAGCCTGCATACCAATGCGTAAAAGGATTGATGTTTGCACAAAGTCTCAGAAAAATATTCGACGCGCACTACCTTATTATGCTTATAACGTAAATAGTAACGTTACAAATAGTAGAACAAAGAAAATCTTCCAAGTGCGGGTCGGACTCGCAGGCGAAGGGTTTCGTAGCATTATCTTGTACAAATCTTGAAAAAAAAAATTCTGACGAATTGAGTGCCTCCTCTTTTTTGGAAGTCGGTTAAAAAGAAAATATAACACTGTTGAAAAAATAATAAATAAAGTTGAACAATTTTCTAACTACCAACATAAGTTTGTTTTTCATAGTGTATGAATTACAAAGTTATGTTAACTGTATCTTGTTGGAACTAATTTGCGTTGAAAGTTTTCTATGTGTGATCTATGTGATCTATAACATATTTTTTTTTCCACATTTTTTACTCTCTTAGTTTAAAAGTTAGAGGGGGTGAGGGAGATATTTTAACGCTTTGAAAGGACTTATCTCTCAAACAATCGACTTTCGGAAAAAAAAGACGGAGACGGACAGATGGACAGACGGACAGACGAATAGACGGACGGACTTTTGCCATTTGGCTACGGAAGCCTAAAAATCCGACTGTGTTTTTTTTTTTGTAATTTAACGCTTTATATGTGTTTTTGATAAAATAGTCATGTATTATAATACATCCCTATATTTTTAGAAAGGTTTATTTACTAGCTTTCATTTGATACTCATATTGCCGCGAAAATAAAAATTCCCTCTATTTTTCCCCTATTTGTAGGCGCCATTTTAAAAAATTTGTAGCCTATGTCACTCTGTAAATTGAGATGATTCTAATGATATGTCATAAATCACAATCTGTCAAACCGTTTGGGCTGTAGCGCGTGCCAAAGAAATTGACATACATACAAACAAACATACGTACATACATACGCTCGAAAAGCATTACCCTCCTTCTGACTCAGGTAAAACATGAGCTCTCAGTGTTATAACTACATTGAATTAAGAGGTGAAAGTGTCCTTGACACGGTTCGTTCCACCCGAGGGATAACGACTCGAAACGTCAAATTTATAATGGGGCAGCCGTACATTACTATACTATATTTTCTTTCATTTCACGCTCCGCTGACAATGGAGCTGGAAAGAAAGACCAAACTATTAACTACGTACTCGTAATGTAAAGGAGCCGAGAAATCATGAAAAAGTACCCTCCGATTTACACAACACATACTTTAGCCGAGGAAAAATAAAAGAGGCTATTAAGACTGCAGGAAGTAAAAGTTTAAGCCAAGTTCGTTCTCTGAAAGATTGGAGGCTTTAGATGTCTTTGAAAAAACTTTCAGCCTTCGTCCGATAAAATGTTTCGTTCACATGTTATTGTAATCCACGCATTTTTCTTTGTTTGTCTTTACTGCTTTAAGTAAAATAAATATACGCAGAAATGCACTAATCTCATATAGATTCTTCAGCGATGGGTATATTATATCCACCATGGTAAGTGGATTTATTATACTATTTTTTTGTTCTCGAGGGGGAAACCTTCAAAGGTACCCAACGCCGTGAGAGTGACGCCAGGTTATGTGGGATTTATACCGCACTAAAACCCCCCCGGTGGTCGTCATCGGCATTACGAAGAGGATTCCGGGATCTCCAAAGGAACGCCACCGGAGTCTTCTGAGCGCGCTGCCCCATCGGGCTCCACTCAGGTGAGCGGCTGGGCCCACCGCACCATCTGGTTTTACGACGATATGCGACCACACATACCGTCGTCCTTCCCGGGGTCCTGGCTAGACGGTGGATTTATTATATCTATCGCTAGTGTACCTACGTAAAACAATATATAATTGAAATAACATATAATATATTAAAACGTATAGCTTTTGTGTCACAGAAAATTTGGCCTCAAAATTTGTAGGCATAGTATTTAAGAACTAGACAATGTAAGAATGTATATTTATTTACACATGTTTTTCTCATCTCGGCGGTGGACCCGTAAATTTATCATTTATTTTTAGATTAACTTTCTCTAACAACATAGAATATTCCTGTCAAAAGACACGCTTTAAATTACATCATAAAATATTACGGGGACTTTGAGCTCGGGAAGGCTTGCGAAATAATTAAAGGAAGTGTAATAAGGCTTTCGATTTGCATAACAAATTTGGAAAGGTTGTAAAAAGTGTTTCCGGAGGAAATCTTTTATCAAATCAAAAGATCTTCGATTTGTTGAAGGAAAATCTCTTATCAAATCAAAGGTTTCGGTTGAAATCCCGGTAATTGATTTTATTTTCGAGTGATTGTACACAATGATTGTTTGGAGTAACGGAGCTTGTGAGAACATTTACAAATGGCCGTTTGACATAAGAGTCAAAAGGCGATCCGTCAAATTCGTTTTGTTCATCCAATAATTACATCATCCGATGCGTAGAAGATGAGGTGTGAGAATATAAAATTTGTTACAAAAATAACTCGAGAGAGAATATTTTATTTTTGACATGGTACATTGATAACTATCTTAGTCCTGCAAAGGTCCACAAATAGGGGAGGATCGCTTATAATTGAGTTTTTTGCAAGGAGGATCCATAAGTAGGCAAGAATAGAAGAAAGAACACGCAGTGGGTCCCGGGTTCGATCCCCGGCCAGACAGAAATGTGAAGGATGAGTTTAGGTTTTTGTTCTGGGTCTGGGTGTTTGTGTATTCATATTTTTGTGTTCATAGCACCCACGACACAGGAGAAAATCCTACTGTGGTGTTATGAGTGTAGAAAGTCTTCATGTTTATGTGTTTAGAATCACTTACGATTAAGTGACTACTTCGTAAGGGATATAATAACGATACTATTTATGTTGACAGTTCGGTACTTCTATACTTCTACGATACTTAGATACTTCTGTACTTTATATTAATCTTTGTAATCATAATGATCAAAGAGTTCCAAGTTGATAATGAAAAAAAAACATTTTAATATAATTTCAAGCAAAAAAAAAAAACAAATACTATTTAGCTTTAAAACACAGACACCTAAAAGCGCTTCTCAGTATCTCTGACATATCAAGTTGAAGCTGTATTGCAAGTTCTAGTGCTAGAAACGTCCTGCGGTGTAGTTGACAGTTGCATCAGTCTCACTGGATGTTGACACCTCTCGAAATGAGGAGGTGTTGCTTGGAGTACTAAAAGTACAGTATCTAAACACGAATCCAGGATTATACGTTTAATTTTCTGTGTACCGGTATTTTTATTAATTGCAAGGTCTCGTTGTCTTAGTGGTCTCGACGACAGCGTTTATATTATTAATATTGTATTGTAATTTGCATAATATTTTATGTGTATCATTTAATATGTAATATTAGTAAATGCGTTACAACTTATAAATATTGTTTTACATGTCCAATTTTAAAACAATATTTATAAATTATAACAAGAAATCCCGCCTCCGAAATTGATACATTAACAAAATAGCTTACATAATTTAAACCAGAACGTAATCGCGAAATACTGTTAGAAGTAAAACTTGCTGTAGAAGATCTGCCGCATATGTACGATAATAATACCACTTTTAAAATAACATTATTTGTCATTTTTGTACACAATACCATACACTGTATCTTAGTGATAATGACGAAATTCAAGCAAGATTTCAAACAATTCCTAATGAGAGACCGCAAACAAGAAGGTCGTTTCATTACATTTCAAGGCGGTATTTCATTCAGGGTAACCGTTCTCCTGGGCACGATTCATCGTATCTGGCGCAGACAATAATTGCTGCTTCGTTACGAATACGCATTTATTTTGTTTGTAAATGTTGATCTATAATGATATATTGTATAAAGGTTATGTAAATATAGAAAATACTATAATAGCTATAGAAATTTTGATTGCAAAGATTGGTTGCTAAACATGAGGATATATGAGAGGAATAGAGGGTGTGGTGCATTTGTCGCTGGAAATTTTATTGAAGGTTACATGCAGTGACATTTAATAGCGATTCAGTAGCGCGTATCCTCTAATTCTGTTTCAAGCGACGCCAACCCTTATCGCATAGACGATGATGCGACAACATCGTGATTATATCATGATCTTTTGCGATTCTATCGCTACTAAATAGCTGCAAAAAGTCGCTATGTGTAACCGCGCTTAAAAAGTTATAACAATTCGTTGGCATATAACATGTAAATAGCCTATACCTTGATGTGTGATTTATTAAACAGTCTTTAGGGTATAATGTAAGAAATTAAAATCTTTGCTTTGAACCGTATTATTCTGTTCCCGTCCGATGCTTACAAACTTAAGTTCGCTTAATTCTCTGCACTTTGTTCCACTTTTTATCGACACGAATTGCGAGAATTTTACTTCGGTTTGAGAAACCGAACATCTTGAGGGTGAGGGAAATAATGGCACTTTTTATGTGAGCAAAAATTTCAAACAAGTTCCAACTTTGACATCAGTCCGTGAATTATCGCGGTCTCCTCGGGGTCATTTGTGAACTCGACTCTAAACTCGAGTCTTAGGGTGGTCGAGGAGGAACTTTGTCCTGGATATAACTTTGTTCTTGTAAGGTGGTAGAACAAATGTAAGATTGATCTTACCTGGGGTTGATTACAGATGTCCATAGGCGGCAGTACCTCATCATGCAGTCCGCATCATACAGTCGACTAGATGGAAAGTGGACGTTTACTACTTTCATGTTATAAAATATATTCGTAAATATCCACGGTCAGAACCTATATACAGGTGTAAATGACAGCGTACCGAATATTAAAAACCTGGATTCCTGACATGATTCTGGTGCTTATGGCGTTAGCATTTTTCATCGCTTTTTTCTCGGTTTTTCCAATTTTTTATGTTTTTTTTTACAGATTTTGGTAGTATTACAATACTACTGCACATATTATTGATTTTCACGAAAACCAGCAATAGGTTAAAGTAATGTAATGAATTCGCTATCAGCTGTTCGATGTTCGGTCAATGACCTCGCGCGTTGTTCACAATACACTGCGCGCTCAAAAATGACCGACTCGGGAACCAATAATTTCTGAGGAAAATTGATGAGTTATTTTTTGTTTATTTAGTGTCACAAATCTACCATTTAAGTTTTCGGTACGCTGTCATTTACACCCTGTCTAGTCTCTTTTGTTAGTCTTAACTCTTTTGTATAAAAAAATCTGAAAATTTATGATTATCATCAAATTCCGATAAGATTCAGATATATGTCATCCGTGAATCGAAACTGGAACCCTCTACGACTTTGAGACTGCATGGTGAGATGAGATTTGTATGGTTACCGCTCAGTCATGCGGGTCGAAATGACGTTGTCGTCATTTCGACCCGCGTGACTGAGCGGTCACCATGGATATTGTTATCCATCATGTCCACTGACAGAGATTGTAAAACATTACAAGAAACTTTTTGAGTACTTCTAAAGCATTCCTCCTTTTAACGCATTCTATAGCAGCCCTTCATATAAAACAGTACACAAATATATCATACGTATAACCATCACATATGCGTCTTCTGCATACCCCTTTCATTTCGTTCGCCTGAACGCGCACTCGACACTACGTAAACAAGAGTCTTGTTACTGATTCACATTGTTCTATTGTGGAGCGTGCTTAGTCTACCTGAGACAACGATCTTTGTCACATCAAATAGCTGTATGCATCAAATATGTATGTATTTCAGTTGGTTTCAAATGTGTATCGTGTTGACAAATAGTAATAAATTGCTGCAGTGGAGGGTTAAAATATTGTTTATATTTCTATTTTGCTGCTTTAAAGGTTTGCTCTTAAAGCGTTGTCCTTTAGAATAGACAAAACAGATTCTGCAAGGACACGTCTGAACTAAAAAATGAAAAATTAACTAGCAAACGAGACGTTACTCTGATCGCAAATAATTGTTGGCCATAGTGTTATGTAGAGTACTTTGAGAGCTGTGATAGCCTAATGGTTGAAACTCGACCTCTTAATCGAGGGTCCGAGGTTTGAGTCCTAGGCACGGACGCACGCTTAGCTTTTTGTTATAACAGCTATTTACTAAATGCAAATGTACATAACATTTGCATTTAATAAAAAGCTGTTATTTTGATGTTACAAACAGACACACTTCAATTTTATGTTTGTTTATGTATTCAGGATTATCTAAATTAGGTCCTTCTACGCAAGTAAATGTAAGCGCTAATCAAGTTGCCTATCAACGACCACAAAGAGGTGTTGGAAAAACTCAATTAAAACTTAGCCAATACGAACATACGTGAACGCTCCGTCAGCGCTTTGTCTCGAGTTGTTTTGTGACTGGAACACCGTTTACTTTGTTCACTGGTTCTAGAAATTCCTGTATCGGAGAAACTATTTTATTTTACGAACAGCTTAAATAATTATAATTCATTATTACCAGGTGGTAGAGCCAATGTAGTTCGGGGAAGTACCACCGCCACACCTATTTCTAGCGTGAAGCAGTTCTTGAGTTTCGTTGGAAGGTTGTGGTTGCCGGCTCACTTATATATGACCATCTTAGTCCTTAGTAGTAACGCATCTGTAATCGACTTCAGATATAATTCATGTTCTATATGAAGTTACTTACACATGGTTTGACGAATTTTGACATAACTCGTTGGATTCGTTTTAATTGTCGGACCAAAGGAAATATGACAATTTTTTATAGTAACAATATGGATATCACATAAAAGTTAGTAATTAAACCAATACAAATATATATAAAAGATATTGAAATTTTACTCAAACTACTAAGGATTATATTAAACAATTTATTACAAAACAAAAAACGCGAAGGTTTATGTAAAATAAGTTCTTCAATAAAGACATATCAAAATAGTAATTATAGAGTATGAGGTTCTGAAGGCAAGAACAAACAAAATTAAAGAAAAAAAACTACTACTTTGATTGAACTTTTTTCTATAAAATATGCTTTTAGAAATACAAGAGCTGTAACAGCTATAATGTGTGTTTTGTTTTTATGTCCTACCGCACGGAATTGATTTTTCGAGTTCTCGATGCGTTGAGATTTTTTTCTCGTCTCGGCTAAATATAAAATTCTCTGGGGAATTCTCGAGTAGAAATCCTAGTATTTTTTTTTTATAAATATGAAGTAGAAAACCAGTAAGCAGCACACCTGATGGTAAGTGGTTACTGCCGCCCATGGACATTTGTAAGCAACTTCATATAGAACATGGGTTGTATATGAAGTCTTCACAGATGCGTTGCCACTTCCGAGGACTGAGATGGTCGCCTCATATAAAAGTGAACTTATTATTTCCTTTGTTGTTCGTCAAATCACCTGTTAAAACAGGTTATAATTTTGCAATAAGTAATGTATTATACCATTTCGCAATTCGATAAACCAAAACTTATGGTAACGGTGTTAGTAGTTTTTGCAGCTACAAGAAATAGCGGTTCTTGCGCGCACCACGACGTATTTATGGCCTGGACACTCCCGCACTCCGAGATTTATTCACTTACAACACATTCTAGATCTGAACACGTGTAAAGGTTAACTGGTAAATGTATGGTTCTGTTGTATATTCGTATACAAAGCTTGTAGGATTTCATCGCAAACTCGGTTACTAAACATTTGGGGTAAAATGGATTGTAATTGATTTTATCTTTCTCAGAATAATAGGCTCACTATGATATTGAGAATAACGGGTTTTTATTTCAGTTTTTAAATAGTAGGTACCTACTAGATTACCTGTTTATAGTTTCTTCTATACAACAATAGTTGTGTTGCCTTCTACGTAATTCGAATATAGAACTCTAGGTAACTTGTAACTTGGTTTAAAATCATCGTTTTAAATTTGTATTATTTCATTTTATAACAAAAAAATTATTCTTAGCTTAACTTATTCTTACCCTTTATGTTACCTATAATGAAAAAAGTTTGACGAATTCCGTTTCTTTACCATTAGAAAAAGTGAGGAAGACTTTAATATGAGAGATAAAATGTTCAATTACGATTGCTCGAAGATATATGGACCATTTAGTAATTCAAAAGGTCCCTTCATACAAGTTATTGTTTGTAAATGGTCAGTGCCGCCCATGGACATGTGTAAGAAACTCCATTAAAAACATAGATTCTACCTAGTGAATTACAGATGGGTTGTTCTTAAGGACTTAGATGGTCGCCTATATAAATAGCATATATAAAAGAATTAGTAGCAAAGTTACCCCTCAGAACTAAGTCCTCGGGTTTTCCTTAGGACCTAAAGTTTTTGTAGTAGAACCTTTTGTTCACTTTAATGTGCGTATTAAAATTATCAATTACCAGTAAACTAAATAAAATATTATATTATTCAGGCGAATATCTTTATTTTTGCATTCCCCGCGTTATCAATAACCGTCAGCATGAAGAAACAATCGTAAATAATATTTTTTGTTGAAAAGAAAAATGTCGAAACCCTCGCAACCCTCAAAGTCGTATGCAATGAACGCTTGAGGAATACAAATTAGCCCCAATACATTACTTTTTTTCTTTAAATAGCGATTTATTTGCGGCCAGATTCGACCGCAAAAAATATTTTGTAACAATGTACCTATAGTGGTTCGAATTTCGGACTTTCATATTGATAATACTGGTTTCGAATCTCTGGTCAGTCCCTTCTGATTTTTAATAGTTTACAAGATTTATGGACGTATATATGAATCGCTTACTTAAACAGACAAGGGAAACATCGAGAAAGCCTATATTATGTTATTAACGATTACTGTATAATTTTCCTACAATTGATAACTGTTTTACATTTGATAGTAAATTTCAATTATCAATTGTCCAAATTCTCCTCATTTGATTATTGTTTAAGATTCAATAGTAATTTTTTCTAATGACCAATTCTACAAATTCTAGTTATTTGTTGCGAGACCTCAAGGAATGTACAATAATAAGAGAATATTTACGCATTAATTGGAGTTATTTCACCTTTACAGGTAAATAAATAATTTAGGCAAAACGTATCTACTAATATCTCTTTTGATATGTTTTAGGCAACAGAGGAATGCACCAAAATATACATTTAGAGGCATTACTCCTTGCACTTGGGCTATTCAGTGCGCAAACTTTGCGGGAATTTTTAATTAACACAAAGAAGATTTCCCGTCCGCAATATTATGTTTCCCCCGTAAATTCATTTCCCATTTAAGATATTTTAAACCTTTGAAACCCTAATTTAAATGGCCCTGAAGTGCTTTCTAGTGCTTTCCTGTCTATTCACTTTATTTCTCGCCAGTTTTTTTCTACAAAGACATAGTTTTAATTGGACTCCTTCCGCTTTGCTTAAGGTCTCTTAATTGAAATTTTTTCGCATTTTAATTTGAAAGAATTTAAGCTGAGAGCAGAAGGATCAAATCGTTTCATTAAGGTTGTAAAATTGCATATTTTAATTCACAAACGCCTTTTGCGCTATAAAACTTTTGGAGAATGAATAAGTCGTGAAAAGGTTCACTTTACAGGTTGTAAAGGTTGTGTCTTTTGTATTTCGTATACCGAGAATATTATAACCATACTGTTACATCTGTAGTTTTAGTTAGTACTGCAATAAAAGTTGAATATTATTTTATTTAGCATAGCAGACGACAAGTGGATTCAAGTACAAATGGCGTTAAGTAATCCATTTAAAAATAACAATAATACTTGTAAGGGAACTTTAAACCCCTATCCCAGTGAGAACTGAACCCGGAACAGCTTTTAGCCAGGATATACACCGATACAGATAATACACCCCGGTTTTAATTCGACTGCGTCAGAAGGAGGGTGTTTTCCGAGCGTATATGTATGTTTGTCTTTATGTATGTCCACTTCTTTAGTACGCTACAGCGCGAACAGCTTGACGGATTAAGACGTATGATATATCATTAGAATCATCTCAGTACGTAAATTGAAAAAGGCAATATAATTAAACTAGCTTTTGCCCGTGGCTTCGCTCGCGTTAAGAAATATTAAAATTGACAAAGTTTCATACAAACTTTCATCTCCTTTTTTATCCTCTTGGGGATAGAATTAATCAAAATCCTTTCTTAATGAATGCCAACGTCATAACATCTACATGCATGCATCTTAGCCCGATCTGTCCAGTGGTTTGGGCTGTGCGTTGATAGATCACTATGTCAGTTAGTCACCTTTGTGTTATATACATATATCTAGAAAAGGATGCAAAAAGGGCAAAGAGCCCATTGGAATATTAAATATTATAATATAATATATAAATCATTTAACTGAATATTTCATTATAAACAAAGCTATCGTTTATGTAGTCGGGTTTTTTTAGTTTAATATTTATCATAATGTTACGTGCCAGTCTAACAGTACAAATTGAATTTCTACAGTTATTGGTAAAGTGCACAGTATCTAAATTGCAATACCAATATATTATTGATAAAACTTAGTACATTAAAGAGTCTAGTTTTGTTCCACAGTTATTGGAGCGCAATGTACGTGGTTTCCCAAACTTGTACAGTTTAAAGTTTGAAGGTACGTAACTAATCCGACTATGATATCAGCTTACTCCGGAAAGCTTTGAAAAATTCTGGTATATATTTATTTGTAAAGTATTCCATTGGCTGTGTTTTTATTTTAATAAAACGTTCAAGGTATAAAATAAAAAGTATACTTAAATTACGAATAAACTACCAGCCAATATATAATGTTTTCCTGAAAGCAATATCTTAAATTATAAATATAAAAACTGTAGTATTATTTAATGATAAAATTAATAGGCTATTTAATTATAATAAGAATCAAAAGCAATTCTTAGAAATAAAATGAGTTAAAAACATTAGAAACATAGCGTTCAAAGCAGAATTTAAATAAACGAATTCTGGATAAGAACGTTTAAGGTGCAATAAACCATTATTAATTTGACATCCAAGAGATATAAGTCACGAATTAGTTTAGTAAGAGCTCATAAACTCAATACATATAATTTACTTGGGACTTTTATTCATATTTTTGTAGAAATCCTCGGGGCAAAAGACATAAAAACTGAAAACCGCGACGTGACTGCGATATGGCCGCGTTTAATTCTCAGACGGACGGCGTTGGGAGATTTTAATGAGAGATCGGGGTTTTCAATTACCCTCACTGCTTTATCCTTACCGCGTTTTATTAACAAATGTTCTTTGTCATTCCCTAGTATTTTTGTAAAAATAATGTTTTACTGCCATATCATCTGATGAATTACGAAAATATAGTACTCACTGGTATGTTTTCGTGTTATAAAACGGAGGTTCTCAAACATAATTTTTATGTACCGCCCACTTTAAAAAGTAATGATTTTTTTTTAATTGTAATCAAAACTTAGCTTTATCACGACTTAATAAACATTATAATTGTAATAAATTTAACCAGAAGACCTCACTTGACCCTTTGCCGTTTTTATATCGATTGCTTCATCCAGAGCTCCGGTGCCCAAAAGGGGACATTATACTATGGGAACGACTTTTTTAAACAATACCAGCCTTAGGCTACTTTGGTTTTATGACGTGCGACTTCAAAAACATGCATTATAATTACTGATGGTTTAAAACATACTTGTCTGAATATTTTACTGAGTTCCAGAGCCAAAAGACATAAAAACTGAAAACCGCGACGTGACTGCGATGTGGCCGAGTTTAATTCTTAGACGGACGGAGCTGGGAGATTTTAATGCGAGATCGGGTTTTTCAATTATGCCCTCTGCTCTATTCTACTTTATTTCGAAATTTCATGAACAAATGTGCTTTTTACTTACATAATTAGCGTATAGTTTTCTTATTACTATTTTCTTATAAGAATAAAGTAGCAAACGAGCATGTAGTCCACCTGATAGTAAGTGGTTACTGCCACCCATGGACATCTGTAAACAACTTCATATAGAACAGGGGTTCTATATGAAGTCTATCACAGATGTGTTGCTACTCCCGAGGACTGAGATGGTCGC
>DWNE01006436.1:0-13061 GCA_018249875.1 Cecropterus toxeus
AAGCAGTTCTTGCGTTTCGGTGGAAGGGTGTGGTTGCCGGCTCACTTTTATATGAAGCGACCATCTCAGTCCTCGGGTAATAGCAACGTATTTGTATTTCTTCTATGATTTTATTCGTGGACAAAAAATTGTGTTGATACATAAAAATGTATGGTTTAAATTATTATAGAAAAGTTGAAGGGAAATACAAAAGTAATACTTGTGCCATCTCGCTAGCAGTTGTTGACTCAAAAACGGCTTACCTGCAACAAAAAGAGCAAAAATATTGTTGTTATTCAAATTAGTTCAATGAATAAATTCTAATTGTGTTAACTTAAAATATTATTTCAATGCCAAACTTAAACTGGAACTAATTACACACTAGATCAGTTTTTTATCGCGTTTATTGTTTATCGTTTCCGGTAGAAAGTGTTTATATTTACATCTCTGACTCATTATCACCGGAAAATACACACTTGGGAAAAAAATTAAGTTCTATATAATGAAGTTTAAATTAAAATTGAAAAGATACAAGTAGCGGCTCTACAAGAGTCTATATGTACTTAGGTTTTGGGCATAAAATTTTAATAAAATTTATTCATGTTTCATTAAATTATTTTAAGTAAAAAAAAATTAAGTAAAAATACGTATATGTTTAAATTAAGATTAATGCCGTATTTTTATTATATAGAAAAAGCAAACGAGCATACAGCTCTGTACATAACGTTCTGTTGTTGTCAAACCACAAAGAGTTCTACCAATTTTAAAGTATTATTAGTATTATTGATTACTGCCACGTTATTCGTAATAAATATCTTAATAAGTTTTTGAAAAGAGAAACCTCAATCTACAAGTATCATACGATATAACTACTACCTTTTGTAAAGAATTATACGTAAATGATTTATTATAAATTCGAACTAAATAATGGTTGCCATTATTTTTCTATTTTGGCATTTGGCTTTGCTGCGTAATTTAAGGAAACAAATTTAAATTAATCTTTAAATTATACGTTAGCACAAATTATACAAACAATTATATGTGTAGACAGGAACAATTTATTAACAAGACAAGTACAACCACGTAATGATGTTTGGTTCAATTGACCGACACTTAATACCGGCATAATTATAAATATAGAGCAAAAGACGTTAAATACAAAACATGGTAAAAAACTAAGCGACAGGCGTCAGATAATTCCGTAAGTACGAAAGGACAAGGCGAGCGACCAGTGGGTTATTACGTATGTATTAATTATGAGTAATATTAGCTTTCGCCGCGATTCCGTTTGTTTGAGAACAAAGACTTCTTTTGACGTGATAACGTCTTATAAATGGATGAACAACGACTGTACGAAAAAAGCCTGTTCAAGCCTGAGCGTGCAAGCGATAGCGTAAAAGTATTTGAATTAACGGATGTAAATGTTTTAGTGTAAAGTGTAAGTAATTAATCTATTAACTGCTTCTTTGTATAATATTAAAAAAAATGATAATTTAGTAATAATAATCGAATTAAATTCATGAAAGTATGCAATTTTTTATCAATGTTTCGTTATTACGTTATCAGGTAAAACTGTTGTTCGTAAACCGACTTTACAGACCAACCGACCTTACCAAACAACCAGTTTTTTTATAAAATTGAAGTATAAATTGGCATACTATCCACGTCATGGTAAGTGGTCACTGCCGCCCATGGACATTTGTAACCATCTCCACATACAAGTGGCTACGCAACTGTAATGGACTACGGGTAAACTAGAGGTTTAAAATAATAGAAGCACAAAATATAAGTTGCGTTAAATTCATAAAAATAACAGCCCTATTTTCTTGATCAACAATATTCTAAAAAGGTCATTTGAAGTTTTAGTAAAATATGTTTTTTGTATTAAACGGAAAATTCATTTAAAATCTCAAGATTCCAAAATCACAGAAGGACACCCCCAAATACTTATATTGATTATTGGACGTATGTAAAAGCTGTTATTGTATGCTTGCGAAGTACCTTAAGCAAGTGTAAACCTTATTTATATTGGCTTTAAAGTAGACAAGTATTAATAATATTGTATTCATATAGTTAACCACACTTAATGGTTTATGTAATTGTCAGTTACATACAATAATGGTTTAACAAACATATTTCTAGGTTACAACAAGAACTTTGTTAGAAAGCTTTTATATTATTTCTAAGAAACATGATATCAATATACATATATCATGTTTGTGTCTACGGTAGATACTTCTTTATTTTACTTTTATTCATATTATCATGATTTGTAAGTGGTAACAATAACACATTTAAATATAAACCTAACCTAACCTTAATATAAACTAACGACATATACACGTTTTAAGACAAACACAACATGCTTATATACAATTTATAAGTCAATATAAACTTGTATATATTTTTCAAGTACTCGTAATAAAAGTTACATGCTTCTTATTAGCCATTTATATTAAAAGACACATTGCAATACTCAACAAATTGCAACAACGTGGATCAATTAAAGTTACATTACTATTTATAAAAATAAATTGTAAAAATAAAACTCGAATAACTTTTTGACATTTTATATAATTTCGGTGTATGCACAATAATTTGTTTGCAAAACAGCCGTGCTGTTTTCTCACTTATCTAAGAAAATTACCACCACATCTCGGTGATTTTCCAACACTGATATTTAGGATAATCATAATCTAACTTTGTGTTGTAATAATAAATTATACAAAACACATCTTATACATGTAATAAAATGAAAGTTCTACGTGTCTGTAAATTGCATTCACACAAATTATTTGCATTTGAAATCGCATTAAACCAAAATTACGAGATTAAATTTTAAGAATTTAAAATATTGACTATAAACTATATCATCAGGTTATATTTAGTCTCTATTTCGTTAAAATCGGTGTATCGCTATCTTTTTTATATATAAGAATGAAGTAGCAAACGAGCATGCAGCTCACCTGTAAGTGGCTACTGCTGCCCATGGACATGTATAAGCAACTTCATATAGGACTGGGATTCTATCTGATGTCGATCACAGATGCGTTGCTACTCCTGCGGACTAAGCTGGTCGCCTCATTTATAAGTGATATTTATAGTGAAATGTATCAATCGATCGAACGCAAACGCTTTCTACTCTTACAGCCTCACAGCCGGATCCGGTATCGTGGGTTCTGGGATATCTGTCTGGTCGGGATCGCACCGGGAACCCACCTCCGCCAAAATGGTCTTCAATTTAGAATTTTATTCCGTTTTTTAATGCGTTTGAAACCGTGGGGCGCAGCTATTTCAAATATATTTTTATGACCAAGACCTCTACCAAAAGTTCAGTACCATTAAGTTAGTATCATCAACTTAACATGCAGATCGTCGTCAAAGCGCAATTGTTTCTCATCAGCAAGTGTGAGCCATGAACTGAATTGCAATTTCGTAACGCAGTCAGCGGTAGATCAAATATTTCGGTATTGTCACGCGCCGCTGACGAACGTGGGACAGAGAAAGCAGATCATTGAATGAAAGTACAAGAATGATAACACTTATATCAGAAAAAACGTGTTTTTTTTTTTAAATTTTGTATTATTTGTGGCACACCATTTAGATTCGAAGAATTATTTATAAGAAACTATGGCCGCTAGGCTGCTACGCTAATAAACTCTCTCATTATAAGAGAAGACCCGTCCCCAGCAATAGGACAATAATGAATTGACAAAGATTGCCGCTATAAACACGAAGAAGCCTGAAAAACCTTCATGCCGCAGGTTTTATTTCCAAATGACATTTATGATAATGACATTTTTCCAAATGATATTTATGTCCAAATGATATTAACGCAAATATTTATGAAATTGAGCCAATATCAGTTGATGCTGTCAACTAATGATGCCAATAAAATTTACCTTGAAAAATCTTTATTTAAGTAGTTTTAGTTAATTTATAACTCTTGTACTAAAATATACACATCAGAAAACTAAGAAATACATTTTATATGTTTAGGTATTTCTTCACGTTCTTCTTAAGAACTGTTGCTGTCAAAGTATTAAATATGACATCCGGTATTAAAAGCCCTTTCTAAATTATAATTTGATTGATTGGCGTAAATAATATAAACCCCCAATCAAAGTTATCTCAACATCTATTAAATAAATACAAGCTCTTCAATTACTTATGAATTAGTGAGTACCGAAACTGATGTTTCAGCTTTAATCGAAACTGAAACAGATCCTTCGGTTTCTATCCTAGTATCGACCAAAACCGAAGCCGAAACTTTTAAGATTTATGAAAATCTACACTTTTCCTGGAATTTAGATTTTACAGAAATTTGGGTATACGAAATGAGATAATAAAGTAAATGTAAAAGTAAATAGATATGGCTGGTCTGCGTACTTAAGTTCAAAACGACTGGAAGAGCTTCCGATACAAACCCGAGTACAAGAAATATAACCCGTGAGTTCACGATTCACGAACGTTTATTTCGACTAAACCAAAGGGTTCGGCCGATTTCGAATCTCTTTTTGGCCGAAACTTAGCTGAAACCGAAACATCGGTCTGTCTCTACTTTGAACTGCATTATATAACCAAAATTTTATTCAAAATAAACAGGTCAACGGCGAATGACCATCGTGTTATTTAGCTTTATAGTTTATTGATATTTCGAACCGGTAAATGAACGGTGGTCACGGAGTAACAAATTACAATTGAACGGTATTTATAGTCCACGACTATGAATTCAATCTAACCTAAGTTCATATTTAAAACAGCTGACTTAAGCGTTGAATGACACACTAATTTTCATATTAATACATATGTATGACATATAAAACTACCCGTTTACTTACGATAAAATCTACGTAGCACAGAGGTTACTGTACGGTCTAATACGCAGAAAGTTCCGCATTCGGTTCCCGAAAAGGCGTGCACATGCATATATTTATTAGACTGAAGTAGTATGAGCATGTACTCTATCTGATAGTAAGTTGCCACTTCGACCAGCAACCTGTAAGCAACTTCATATAGAACATGGGTTCTATCTGAAGTCAATCACATAGTCGTAGCTCCCGAAGATTAAGATGGTTGTCTCATATGAACGTAAGCCGACAAACATAAGACTTATTTAGCGATTAAACTGTCAGAGGTATCAACGATCACGTCTATTATACTAGAATGAGCTATTTTACGGTAAAACACTGAAAAAATTGATTTAGCATACCGTCACAGGCGACTACACCGAATAACAGTTGCCGCTTTGCAAGTGTGCGACGGAGCGTGACAAGGAATGCTTCTAACCAATAAAATCTTATGTATAAATGAATATTAATTTTATGTTGACAAATTAATTACAAACCTTTGCCTTGTCATTGTCATGAACCAACAGTATGCACGACATATTTTGTAAATACGAAAGAGTGAATGAAATTACCAGCTCACTTTCTACAGGTATAAACAAACGTAAAATGGGGAACAACATTTAAAACCATTTACTACTTTAATGCAATAAACCGTTTATTTTATTTATATTTTAACGTTAATATAAGGCGAGTATTTTTGTATTCGGTAGCAACGTATATGTGTATTACTTCATATAGAACCCCTGTTCCATATGAAGTTGCTTATGCAAAATCACGATATTTCTACCAAAACATTTAAAAACAATGATGACTTGAACAGACCTAGAGCCTGTATTTATTACTATTATTTATTTTTTAATATTTTTCTTTTTTTATTATTTTATGTTTTTTATTTATTTATTTTTTTATTCTTTTTCTCACAGGAACAACGTGAGATGAAACTCTGCAAAGTTCATAATCGATATAATTAAATTCTTCGGATTCTAGAACTATAAAATATAGCGGGTTAATTGAATGTCTTAACAACTTCAATCATTAATCTGGCACAAAAATCATTACTTAAAGTTCAAGTATCATTACAGTGCAATCGAAACGGTGATTATACGGAACCTAGGATTATATCTTATCCTATATCACCTTGTTATAAGACCGTTCACATTGTTAGGAACATTTATCCAGTTTATTATTACTTGTGTTATAATAATACATTATTATACTCGTATATTATATCATAACTTACTAACTTGATTCAAATATCCATACCAAAAACAAACAGTTTAACTAAATTTAACAAACAATATTAAGTATTATAAAAAAGACATCTTAAATGTCCAATAGGGTTTAATAGGGTCCAATAGGGTCCAATTGTAGACTAGGTTTAGTTGTAGTTTAATTGTAATTAAAAGATTTAAATTACTTTTATGTATTAACTCACAAAGTGTTATGCAATTTAAACGAATTAATTGTTATTTCAAAGAATTACCTAACTCTCCCGAGACTTGTTTCCTTCGTTACGCTATCTATTGAAGATCTAATATTAATCATGTCTAGTTAATTTTGTAGGTATTATACTACTAGTGTTTTATCTAAAATCCATTCCAAAACTACGATATTTTGTGTAGCAATGTTCATTTTACGACAATATTGGTTTACGAAACAAAAATAGCTCTATTTATTACGTTCGATTAAATCATTTACTGTTTTGTAAAACAAACGATTTATTTGGAAGATAATTGGACGATCAGCCATAATCAGATAATTTACTACGTAAGTGCCTCAAACGTATTTAACAATATTTCGTTAAATTGTTGAGGTATTTGTTGCCTAATAGTACCTTCTCTGAAATGAAACTGTTAAGTATTTGCTATTTTCCGTGCCATATTTCTCATGCGTGAATCCTTTAAATTACTGCTGTTTATACTCATAATAATTCGGTAAAATATTTCGAAATAATTGTATTGTATTCATTGCGTACTCTCTTTAATTTTATTATACCGGTATGTTTATTAATATGTATAAGTAATTTTATATTGAGAACTAATACACAACGAGCTTAGCGCGGCAGACTATGAAAAATACTGCCTCAATCTTCCATTTTCGAATGATTCCGAAATTAAATTAAAACATTACTTACGTTGTTTACCTATATTGCATTTTTTTAATTGAAGTAATAAACGAGCATTCCACATAGTCCAGCAATCCCAGATATTCCTGAACACTAAATCGAGGTTGCTAATGTTTGACTTTAAAAAGCCCCTGTTCTATAGGAGATTGGTAACAAATATGCAAAGGCGGTATGGACCACCTCCCATCAGTTGAACTGCATGCACGTTCGGTACTTAAAAAAATATATTAAGACGACCCGCGTGGCAGAGCGGTCACCATACTGGTCTAACGCGCAGTTGGTTTCGGGTACGATCCCTGGCAGACAGATATCTTAATGATGAATTTAGAATCTGTTCTGGATCTGGGTGCTTGCGTATTCGATTTTATGTGTCCGTTGGACCCATGGCACAGGAGAAAGGGTCGAAAGAAATCCTAGTGTGCGGCTATGATTGTAGAAAGCGATTGAAAAAAAACGATATTTAACATATTCGTATATACCTAGTATAGTTTGTAAATAACAAAACTTCAATCCGGGTTTTTTTCTTTTTTTAAAACGTACAGCCACGTCGAAACCTTAACATAGTATATAGCTTATTTTATTAATAACGAAACTCCAATCCGGGATTTTGGCCTTCTTACGCCACGACAGAACAACTGTAACAACGTCACCGTGAACGGCATAACCACCACACCCAACATTGCTACATACTACAGTTGCACAAAGCTCAAACTACCGTAGCAAGCGTTTCGTCTATATTGGGCTCGGTCAACTTGTCCCCAAGGTCTTTTAATTCATAATTGTTAAACGATTTAAATCTAGACGCTTACTTATGACTAAGCCCTGTTACTATCGAACACATTGTAATTTATTGTGATAAGTGCAATAAATGTTTTATTTGTTTTAACTTGCAGCTTTTTAGTTAATTTTAAAGGTTAGGTGTGTAATATCGCTTTGAAGGTGTTAACTAGCAATTAAAGTAGAATAAATAATACATTATAACATTGGTTAATGATAGCCATATCAGTTATGAATCGAATTTCGCGGTTAAATAACATTTAGTTAAACTTACTAACAAACGTATGCAATGTGGCATGGATCTTTATAGCAGAATCGTCTCTTTACGTAAGTAGTTGTCGTAGGAGGCGACTAGGAAACATAATTTATGAGATGGAAATTTAAATAATTGTGTTAAAGTTAGGTGTAACTGAAGCTACGGGATGAACAAAGTTGTTGATAAATAATAAAAAAAATATTACGTTAATAACAAAATATAATATATAAGAGATTTTATTAAACAAATAGTATATCTATAGCATAAAGACTAATTTATTTCCAGCTGTAAACAATTAACTAAAGTCTTATAACAATTATCAAGTAGATACGAACAGATAGTAATAAATCTTTCAAATTACGTAATGACCAACCATATTATATACAGACCACCAGTATAATAACATAACGATAAGTGTTTTCACAAGTACATACTAGGTCATAGTAAGAGGTTACTTTTACCAGCAATTGACCTTTGAATTACATAAAATATATTTACGATTAATAAATCCTAAGCATCTTGATTGAACCCATTCTCCTGTTACGCCATAACATTATGACTTGCATTGAACAGCTCTACATTCGTGTTATTGGTGATACGGAAGCTTTTAGCACCCTTCCATTACATAAACAATTAAATGAAAAAAAAAAATGGTTTTAACAAGTTGCTCAATAATCTAATACGCTTAGTTCACTTATAAAATAAGATAAAAAAATATGATAGAAAATCAATTTGTTTTTTCAACAAGTATAGATGAAACAACCAAATTCAGATACGTTACTTGTAAATAATGAAAATTTAATTCAAATTCCAAATACCTACAGAAGAAGACAACACTGTTAAAGGTGGGAAGATAAAGAACTCTTAATACCGAACTATAACTCTTTGTACCGAAGCGTATACTTTCGCACAAAGAGTTATACGTATTTGGTTACAAATAACAGAGTAAACAACAAGCTTAAACATACAGTGTAATTAAGTCATTTAAAATTGCATATAATGTCTATAATTTTGATTTTTTTGAGCAATAACACTTCATGTCCTTATTCTCTATATTCTTACAAATTAAGACTGTTTTATTCATAAATAAAATACAGATATATATATAAGATGTAAATAACTTTTATTTCATGACACTATAATTGAATTCGAGTATGAGTAGCGCTACCGGTACAATCTAACTCATCTTGAGCTTTCGAAGGTACGAACGTTTCAAAATTTAATTATCGCTTAACGATGTTTTATGGAAATATCGTAAAGAAACCTGGTACCCGAAAGTGTGCCAAACTATTTCTAAGAAGAAACCTGCGCCGCGCAATAAGATAATAAAGTTAGGATAATTTCATAAATAAACACCTTTAATAGTCCTTTAAAGTTCAAGCCCGTTAAAGTTTAAATAAACATTCATTAACATAAAAATCGACTCGAAAGGTCAATCACATGTTTAGCCAAAGGTTTACTGCGAGAAAATTAATTGAAAGTTTTAAGATTCGTGTTTTATCTAATAATCATGAATTTTCAAACTACATACTATTAATATTCATCATGATAATTTGATGAAAATGTGCATCGACAAATAAAATGTATTATATTTAAAGGAAAATAATTCTGTGAAAGTGCACCATAAAAAAATGCAAAAATGCATGTTTTTATTCCAAAACTCACTGAAAGTTCAAAAACGTTGCCTAATGTATTTCTATTTAGCGTTAATTTATGTATCTAGACCAAGAGGTCTAATATTAGTGCGGTCTGAAATTACTTCAGTGTATCGACTATAAACTTACATACATTGTACGCCTGTATATTACTTTCATAAAACCAAGAATTATGTCATCAAATAAACCTCAAACAATTACATAAAAGTAGCAAGTAGCAATAAATAAAACTAAAATTCAATGCCTTTCTTAAGCTTATCTTGTTCGAAATAGAGAGGATCAAATGTGGGTCAAGTCGGTCACGATGATTCTTGATTCCTATATTGCACAACATAAGTGGTTAGCGGCTAAGCGAAGAGCTTCTAATTAGGATTACGCGCTTATTAATCAATAAATGTAGAGAATGTACATAGATTGGTTTAATTAAATGTGTCTGAACGGTATAAGATGTGGTAATTAATGACGCTTATGTATGAACCCAGATTTGTGAGTAAAATTAATTTTGGCCTGAATGTATCGTAAGATTTTGTATAACGATTTTGACAAAATCTTTCATTATTTTTAAAACTATTTTTATTTAATTTAACTTATATATACTTACAGAATTATTTTAGTTAGGTTGTTGAACCAGTGTAGTTCGTCCGGGGGTACACCACCGCTTCACCTTATTATATTACATTCACATTTCTCGCGTACAGCAGTTCTTGCAATTCGCTGGGTGTGGTTGCCGGGTTACTTAAATATGAGGCGTCCATCGCAGTCTTCAGGAGTAGCAACGCAACTACGGTCGATTTCAGATAGAACCCTTGTTCTATTTCAAGTTGCTTACAGATGTCCATGGGCCGCAGTACCCATTTACCATCAGGTGGACTTTAGACTCGGTTGCTATTTCAATCAGATAAAAAAATATTTATAGCATTTATACAATCATTTAATATGGCAACCTTAATTGCCGTACCTTAATTGTCTGTATTAGACAGATTGATGGAAATATTTATAAATATCACAGTTACAATTCAGTTAATTTGACCTTTCTACATAATGGTTTTCTGTCGGTCAAATTGAGATAAAGATTAAGATGAATCAAAAAAAAGAAGTATTTAATTACAATTTAATTTGGAGTGTAAACTACGACTAAGTCTTAGTCACGAAAACATCTACCAAAACGCCACTCAAAAATTCATGTAATACATTCGCGTATTACATGAACTGTTATATTACATACACAGTGTTTGATTGTTAAACAGTAAACACCCGTATCTCCCATTGCTATACATTCACAAGTGTCTGCGCTAGTAATGTATTTGAACATTACTCGTCTAGTCTTCATTTGCGCCCATAACTGCGAATTGCAAACGATATATCAGATTACGCAACACTCAGGGTCTTTCTCGACAACATTTATAGCCTAAACTTATTATTAGAGTAGATGTTATGAGAAAATTAGCAAATTTAATCAGCATTTAGATGGTTAGAGATTCTTTGTCTAATGATACCAATTGATGAAAAGTTGTAAGCAATTGACATATGCATGGACAACCTCTATTCCAGAATCTTATTGTTATTTTCTAAGTATGAAACGGTGAACATAAGTATACCGTTTTTAAGCAGTATAACTTTAAGTACCTTTAAGATGGAAGGATTAAAAAAAAGTCTTAAACTTAAAGCTGTTACCGTTGGAAAAAATTATATCAACTTAACTATGTAGTACACATATAATAAATAGTTTTTTTAGATTGACGGGATTTCCAACGCAGACAGATAAAATTACAACAATGTAAACATGTCTATTATTGTTTCTTTTCAGACCTCCAGCTTAACATAAACATAACATAAATGCTTTCTACACTCATAGTCTCACAGTAGGATTTTCTCCTGAGTCGTGGGTGACATGGACAAACAAAAACGAATACACAAACACCCAGACCCAGAACAGAAATCTAAACTCATCATTCACATTTCTGTATGGCAGGGGATCGAACCCGGGACCCACTGCATGTTAGACCGGTATGGTGACCGCTCAGCCACGCGGGTCGTTAACAGTGGCGTCTCTGTACTAAAATCACAATAAGTTGTACCACCTCCTAGATGAAATGTAACTAGGCGGAAAGTGTTTTACATATTACGTATTAGTGCAACCAGAAACGGAAATTACTCGTAATTTGGTAATAGTAAGTGCAGTATGTCAAGTAACTTAAAGTGAACGAGCATGCAGTCCACTCGATGTTATATGGTCATTGCCATCCATGGACATCTGTAAGCAACTTCATATAGAACACGGATACTGTCTAAACTTAGTCACAAATGCGTTGTTACAAAGGTCTAAGGCCTAAGATGGTCGGCTTACATAAAAATAAAAAATACTGTATTTTTTACTGCAACACGCATACAATTACACAAAATAAAACATCCGTAAAATACTATGTACCGGTGTATATCGGTCTGACACGCAGTGGGTTCCGGGTTCAATCCCCGGCCAGACATACAATGATGATGAGTTTGGATTTCTCTTCTGAATCTGGGTGTATTTATATTGGTCTTTGTGTTTATCCATTGTCATACAACTCACCAGAAAATCCTACTGTGGGGCTATGAATGTAAAAAGCGTTTGTTACTATATCAGCTAAGTTCCGCTTTGTTCATTTTTAAATGCCGGTTCACAAATTTTCATAATTCACGATTGTCCATCTTGCAACATCGTGTGGTTAGGTCGAGAGCGACGTACATATTAGCAGTTAATCCGAATCGATTGTGGTTATTAAGCAACAGGTCGTTAGCTAGCGACGCGATGTTTTACTCTTCTGTGAGTATTAAACTACGTCCAACCTTCATAAACATTGCTGTGCTATAAAGCATTTACATAGCAGTAGAAAATGTATATGTTAAACTGTCTTTCACAAGGTAAAATCAGTGTAGTTCGACGGAGCAGGTAAAACTGACACACCTTTTTCTAACGTGAAACAGTTCTTGCGTTTCGGTGGAAGGGTGTAGTAACTGGCTCACTTACATACGAGTATAAATCGACCATCTTAGTCCTTGTGAGTAGCGCATATTTGATCAATTTCAGATAGAAGCCCTGTTTTATGAAAAATAGCTTACAGGTGTCCATGCGTATTTGTTTGATGATCCACTTCGACCTGATATAATCTAAAAAAATATATATTAATTTAAAAGTGGTAGGTCTCCTCGTGACTGTGTTTACTGTGTTTGTAATAAATAATAATTCTATTACTACATTCTATTCCAAACTATTCCTGGCTCCATTTCCTTTCATAAAAGTATCTTATTGTTAATGCAGGTCATAAGTTTTTTTTTTATAAATATGAAGTAGTAAACGAGCAAGCAGCCCACCTAATGGTAAGTGATTACTGCCGCCCAGGGACATTTGTAAGCAAGTCCATATAGAACAGGGGTTCTAT
>DWNE01006437.1:0-13058 GCA_018249875.1 Cecropterus toxeus
AATACAAAATACTTAAAATACTTCTCTGCATATGTACCAAACATTTAACATATTAACTACTTTTCTTTTCGTTTGTGAGAAGTTCCAGCAATTCTTCCGTCGTTTTATTCTCCTTTTTGAACTTCTCCATTTGTGTCTTTGGTACTGTACCATTTAGTAATATTTGTATGTTGCTTCGAAGACGATTTAACGGTACCAATGTTTCGTCTTTACATGGATTGTGGCCCATTGCTTCCAGTGATTCCACCAGTAGATCGTCAACAAGGCGTTTGTTGAAACCTGTTATAATGAAATACATATTACAAATTTGAAAATAAAGTAAACACGTGCTGGTAATAATAGTTTCAGTAAAGTTTATATTTACAGTGTATATTTCGAAACTATGCAAGTTAGATCGTCAGTAGAAGTCGAATGTAAAATCGATTATTACTGATTTAAGTCTTGTATAATTTGCGTCAATCTTAATGGCCACCGCAGAACAGTCTACAGTATACTGTAAGTATATATACTTATCTATATACATAATTACATATACTGTATATAAACGCAGCAATTGTTGACCAGTCATAAAGATTGACAATTCTTAAAACAGAATAAAGATAAAACAGTTTACCACAATCTGATCTAACTTAAATACATTTATTTACAGCATTATTTCTTATGTATGTGCAATTTATCTATTTTGAGTACATTTTATAAAAGTGATACTTAGTCTAATATTGCTTTATTTCATTTAATACTTCAAATAGCATCGTACTATGTACATCGATAGACGTATAATCTCCGTATGTTGATGTATTCGTATATTGATAATATTCCGTATTTTTATAACTTTGTACAATATATACATGTAACCACCACCTGGCGTAATTAACCTCGGCAACCGTCAAGCAAATATAAACGTAGTTTAACAGCATAAGTTCCTTAAACCTTTGTACCCGATTGAAATGCCTTAACCTCCCATCACCAAAATTATCAACGAAATGGGAAATGAACTCACTCGTAAACGTATTACCCAAAATCTGGTCAGCTATCACGCCTGTCGCCCGATACAATGACAAGAATGTTCGCTAAAATAAAAATCATGTCGATCAAGCGGAGCAATGAAACATGTGCAACACTCACACACGTCCAAGACCACAGAAGTACTCCACACAAGCACACAATGGCAAACAAACACTCGCGCGCAAGATTTTGTAACCCTTCAACAGGTCAGCATAGTGCTTTGTGTTTCTGAGAATACCACATAAAATCTAACGACCTGAAATAAACTTTAATGATAGTGCAATAATGGTATTATTCGGTCGAACATTGTAACAGTGTCGTATCAATAAATGTCTAATGACGGTGCGGAACCCGTTGATGTCTATTGTAGGAGCATTTTTAAATGCTTTTGTATGGATTTTGTATATTTTAATCATAAACTGTATGTCAATGACAGTGTTGGTATCTCAAATGAACTCCTGTTATTGGCGCACACACAGGAAGCAATGTATTCCACGCCAACTCAAAAAAAATCAACATTCAGTGCACAAAATTTTATGTGTGAGAAAAACGTGTTTTATAATAAAAAAATTACGCACCTAAATATCTGAGTTTCTCTTTGCTTGCGATCATCGTAAGAAGTAGAGCTAGCAGGAACCGCATACGGGACAGACTCATAACGGATTCAACTTCAATCTCCTCGTGCTTCACCGATGCTTCAATCATCTCCTCGAATGAAAGCTGCTTGTCACCAACAGTACATGACTTTTCGTGATTTTCTATCTGAACCTTCAACTTGAAGAACTGATCACATTTCTTACATTTATAACACTCCTCCTTTTTATGAATGTTACGCATGTGAGCCTTCATATGGGGGAGTTGTGAAAACGTAAGGGGACACATTGCGCAATGGAATGGTTTTTCGCCAGTGTGTCTCCTAATATGTAACATGAGAGCATTTGAATGAGTAAATGCCCGGTTGCAAATACGACAGGGATAGGGCCTTGCACCAGTATGAGAACGACGATGAACATTTAATTGGGTAGATTGAGTAAAACTTTGGCCACATTCAGGGCATATATGTGGCCGTTGTTTCTCATGTACACGCATATGCTCTGTCAAGTGACCTTTCAAATACTTCTTGCAAATAGGGCATTGTATACGATGCCCTCCATGACAAATTTGGACGTGACGCTTTAATGAGTTTAACCTCAGAAAATCCTTGCCACAATGTTGACAGACAAAATCCTTGATCTTCAAATGGCCCTTAATATGCAAAGATAATTGGTTCCTGCAATCATAGCTGGTATTGCACACAGTACAAAGGAATTTACCTCCGACTAGATGCTTTTTTTCATGCTGATTCAATAATACTTGTTGATGAAATTCCTCATCACAGTAGATACATTTAAACTCATTCTCCTTGGAGCCATGTGTGGCCATATGTACTATCATATTTTTTTTAGACAAAAATGCCTTACGACACAAAGAACACATATAATGTTCTCTGGTATTTGGGTGCATTTTCTTTGTATGTATTAACAAGTTGCCTTTATTTTCAAACTTCCTAGGGCAGCGGGAACAGCTGTATAATTGCAGATCTAGATGAGCGAGTACATGTCTACGCAAAGATGACTTTATATTAAACACTTTTTGACAGTAATCACACTGAAAAATTGGTGTTGATATAACAGCCACTTTAGTTATATCAACACATTTTGCTTTTACAATTTTTCTACTCCCTTTTTCTTGCCTTTTTTTACCATTCCCAGGATTGTCTTTATTATTACTAGTAGTTGGCGATAATTGGTTTTGGTCATTAAGAGTTACATTGTTATTGTTCAGGCCCTTCTCAGTGGCTCTCTTTATTTGCAAGACTTTCCGTTTAGCATTATAATCATCAATCATCAGTTCACCATGCAATGATTTTCCATTCAGTTTAAACTGTTCTTTGGTATTATTTCTTAGACAATCTTTGATAGTTTGCTTCTTGATTAATATTTTGTCAACTAACTTATCCTTCAACCTATGACCATTTTGCAAGAGATACTTAACTTTTTCTTCAGAGGTCAGACATTTACCCACACTAGGTCTTTTCATCACAATATGTGGCTTGGTCAGTTCCCTTACACCTGTTGAGTTTTTTTTTAATTTACCACGGCCTTTACTTCTCGTGTTTGATCTTTTGGGTGCTCTTACTCTACTTTTTACATTAGCCATGATTTATATGTTCGGTTTATTAGTAAGCTTATTCGGCTGTGTAGTTTTGCTACCTTAGTACTGCGCCTGTGTAGATATTATAAAGCGAAAGAACCCACCACCAAGAGTTTTAAGAGAATATAATTAGAAACATATCTTCAAGAACTTTAAGAGACGACGTGCTCGTTTACTTACATGCACTGTATGCGTTAGTCCATTATCACCTCTAACAAAACTGATCGGCTACGTGCATAGATAACGATGTACTAATGTGTGAAGGACGAAGCCTCCGCCTTGCCTTTTGTTTAAATGAATGTGACGATTACCTTGTTTGTTCTTCTAACATTGATTAATAAGAATTTCAATTGACCCATTACACGACACGAAACTTACTGGATAACTACACTACACTACTGTATCACGTACAAAATATTATTGATCACACATATATTTGCCTTGTCAAGTAACCAAAAGGCGTATTTGGTATTGTAATGGTGATGTCGAAATACGAAATTGTTTTTTCATGAGTTTTGTTCAGCCGACTGCGGGAGAGAGAAGGAAGGAAAATGACGAAAGTCATCTGTCATAATGAGCGACCGTGAAGTTCGTACTGCGTGATCATGTCAAGCTACTAGTGACATCTGATTACATGCAGTTGTTTATTTTATCAAAAAATTCGTGAACGCTCACACTGTTAGCTATCTTCTGTTTTACTTATATTATTCACTTTTTTTAGCATAATATAATTAATATATCGCGTACTCTTTGAAATAAGACTTAATTTATAGTTAGGTGAATATCACACTGTTCAGTAGAATGAGAACTTCATAGTTAGAACGAGATAGCAATAAAAATCAATGTCGCGACGGTCGAACAAAGCCGATCAAGTTTTATTACAACTTCTCCACAATATTAAACCAATGAAGTGTAAGTAAACAACGACCCTGGTAATTGATGAGACTAATTCGAGTAATGATTTAATCGAAAATAAGTAATTAACAATTAATATTTACAAGCTTGATATTATAGTTTATTTTGTAATTTGTCCAATGCACTTCATTTAATGGCATATTAAGTATTTTATTTATAGATATAATATAATAGTACAATTAAATTACTATCTGCATATAACTTACTACAAATTTAATATATCAGATACTTTTTGCATCACCTACATATTCATTTGCATCTAAAAAAAATAACTATGTAGAAAGGAGCTTATCCATTTTATTGTCTTTTGTACTTGTTACTGTTATTTTACGAAATATAGCTGTGGTCTTGTTCCTCAACTAGATTAGCGGATATGAGTGAAGAAAATTAGGCGTTGAAGTCTTTAATATCAAAGTGCAATCACTATTAAAAAGACATCAACGATTAGGTATAGTCAGTAGTATTTGCACAATATATGTTGGTTATGAGGTCATACCTGGTCGCATTATCACAATGGACGGAAATAGGTAGGTATGATAAAGCGTAATTTTTCGCATGTCTATTTTTATAGTACATAAACAACATTAAAAAACATAAACTTTAAGAAAAGTTGTTTTTATATTGTACCTACCTGTCTAAACATACGTATTCTTCGAAATAAAGTAAGGTAGTTTGAAGACTAGATGATAGTGCTGTTGCTGCGGTCGAGTAGCAGTCGGTTCTAAAAACTTAAAATTATTCAAAATTATTTATTGAACAATTGTATTCATGAATGTAATAGGCGCATAATAGAAATAGTTCATAACTTCGTTGGGCCACAAAATGTCAATTTTGCGATTTTTTTTAATACCTACAGTTTAATGTAAACGAACAGATTCATATGCGTTGGGCATAGCTCAATTTGTTAAGAGAGGAATTCTATAGCGACGGTTCGGTAAAAAGAAGTGGTCGACTAGTTTCTGAATTTCTGTCTCACTTTATGCTACTTCTGTACCTTTTACACCTCTCATCTTCATATATATAATGAACAGAACACCTATTGATATTTTTGCCATCGTTATAATTCATGTTTCCTTTGAAGATTCGGAAGGTCTAGATCTGAGCATCGCTAGCTGAGTAGATGTTACCCGTTACTAAGTCTAGTCTACAACTATTGTAAGCATTAACTATAACAAACCTTAGGCACGTTTAGGTTGCCTTATGCTACATTCCCCTTGCGATTAAACTATTGACAAGTAATATGTGACTATAAAAACTTTACCTTTATTTGTCTAATACCTCGTAATATAAAACCGCGTTACTCGTGGCCCGACGGGACGGGCCATGCTTTCCCCATTGTGTGTGAACAATGGTACACTTACCACATACAGCGGATGAGCCTGTGGACACGCTTGCACAACATGTACAGTGACATCGTTATTTATTTGCATTATTTTTGTAACAAATTCTATAAAGGGCATGTAGCATTCATGACTGATTAATAACGCAGTATAAGCGACGCTTAGTACCTACGATTAAAACGTACGTGTGTTATTTTACTATGATTTCATGCTTGGTTCCGACCAAATGATCCTGCATATTATTGGTCAATCCATAGGGTTCAATATTTACCCGAAGTTTAAAACATATTATTACATCCATGCTAGTGAATAGTTTTCAAGTGGTCTGCACTGCCTTTTATAAAACAATCTTCTTATAAAACAACGTTTTATCAAAATAAACGATTATTTTGGTTTACATGCAACAGTAATTTGAATAGTACAATGATGTTATTGTCCCAAGTCCCAAAATTCAACATAACAATAAAGCGATTTTGTAAGCTTATATCTAACTAGTTTTGTAAGATGTCCGGTGGGTGCGTCGTATTTTTAAATGAATGGTGTCTCTTGCATCAATTTCGGGTGTCCACGAAAATTTCATAAAATTTAAAACAATGGACTAAGGCCGGGATTACGCCCATAAATGTTATTATGCATTATTTATCGTTGAATACAATGGTTGGTAAAACGAATCTTTAACCTTAGCCTCTGCTATAAACAATTGGTCAATTAAGTACATCGCTATCCTGATTATTAAAACGGTTCGATATATATTCATTTTTTGTATATACTTATTAACGCAAAATCGAATTAGAACGGATGATTTATAAAGTCTATTGTATTGTGTTATAATTCGTTAAGCGAATTAAATGGTTCACGCAAATGGTAAAATTGATTGAAGGCAAAAATTAACGAAAACTTCCCAAGTTTTGACAGATAGATAATTATGGTTAAATAAATATTTATTTTAATTTTATGCAAACTTTTTTCTTTTGTAAGAAATCTTTACCCGTCCGAAGGGCCCCCACACAATTTTTTATACAGGGGGCCCCGGCAAAGGCACGCTACGCCACTAATTGAAAGCATATCCAGAATACCATGAATTGTGACTGCGTTTCCCAACGGAAAGGCGCTTTCGTTACCGTGTGGCCTACACTTTGTCTATTATTTTCGTAATTATTATTATACCAATAGAAAGCTTGCCGAGAACAATACTTTATGGTATTTGAGATAGGTACGTTATCTTTAACGATAATTTTGTTTGACTTTCCACACATTCTCTAGATAAGACTTTAGTCTATTAAAGCAAGGCATATTTACAACATGAAGATCACTGAACTCTATGTGACTTAACTATGGACAATTTTACACTGCTCAACCTATTTTTCTTTCATAATTACGTTACAGTCTACTTACGGCAAGACGATACGATGTCATCTTACAGATAAAAAACATGGTGAAATTTATTTTAAAATAACTGAGCGTCAAAGTATGGGTTGTTTTTGTACTTTTAATCTTATAATAAATTGATTTACACTGTAAATCAATTTATTATAAGATTGTAAGATTAATTATTATTATTGATGTAAATTGTACACGAATCGATTGACTGATTGATAAATAATACGAATACAACTAACTCAATTTTAAGCAATGTTAATATTTAGCAACTTAAAATGTTTTCTCTAACTTACCTTTTCATGGAAATAAAAGGTAATAAATGCACATACTACAATCTGACACTCGTAAATACTCCATAACCAAATAAAGTTATAAGTGTAGAATGAGGTTTGAAATAACTTCATTTTAATAGGACTAATTAAGTTGAAATGTGATGAAAGATAAGACAATTATTTACATTACTAAGACGTGACAACATATTGGTGGGCAGGTATGGTACCCTCATTTTCGCTACAGTAAGTAGGTAGGCAAATCTCGCTTTTAAGTGAACCTGTCAGCTAGACACCTGTTGCGGATCGCAAACATCTAGAATTTTATTCGAGCGGGGATCGTTTTCCATTGACTGCACTTCTTATTGTCTCTTGACTTCCACATTTTATTCTTCGTTTCGACCTCACAGTGAGAGGAAGCCATTGTCTTCGGACAATTTCGCGCTAACATTTTGACATTTGTTTTTTTTTCTGCGCCAACCAGCAAAAGTTATCGTCTCGTGCGAACAGTTTACTTACGTATGTCGATATATCTTAGTGAAAATGGTGAGATTCTGGTGGCTGTACATATTTTTAGCAAAAACGGTGTCAGCTAGTGATAATGAGTTGCCTGATGTAGATGCAGAAAAAGGTACGTTTAGGGTGAAACTATCTCAAGAATAGTCTTGTACTTTGTATATGCTTACTTTTAGAATTCTTTATTTGATTTTTAATTTCTTTAATATGTTTGTATTGTCGAATATTGTAGGTACGTTACAATCCCAACGACTATCTTTAAATAATGAGGTATACTTATTTCTTTAATATTTTTTTCGAGTACTGTAGGTACGTTACAATTCCAATAAATAAATATCTTTAAATAAGTATACTTATATTAATAATAATAATTATTATTATTTTAATTGCTTTTTACGGCCTTGGCTTCACAAATTTTAGCCTTATTATAATTAACGCAATTTTAAATATACTATTACACCTGTTATTTATACAACGTACACTTAACTAACTTAATATATTGATTTTTGTACTGTAACATTTGCTAAAAGTTTCATCAGTACAAATCACACGGTTTCGCGGGTAATATTAATTATCTCATACAAAAACATTTTGAAATTTCACACGCTTTCAAACGGCTGCTTCCAAAATGTTCTAACAGTAATTTAGTCCGTTCAGTACGTTATTAAATAAATAAACAATTCTTACGTTATATAATGTAAATAATGAAGTCTTGGCCAACATGGTAATAAAACAAATATAGGTCGATGAAAGGATTAAAGCATTACTGTTGTTTCCATTTAAAACCACTGACAATAATTATGGATCTATTATTGATATAGCCATAATTTTAATATCATTTATTTTAATCAAATATTTAATACCACATGTCGTGTAAAAGGCGACTAAAGGACAAGGTCAGACGCGAACAGACATGGTGATTATGGACAAAACTTCATAATGGGAGGCCTATGTCCAATAGTGGATTCCAGAAGCCCGATAGGCGAATAGATTTAATATTAAAGCCGAAATATGTAGCCATTTTTCACACAATATTTTACGAATTTGAAACTAAACATATAAATCGAGTAAAAGCCATACCTATTTAAAATTTTCGCGTGTATAAACAATAATTATACAATTATAATGTGCGTACATAAATATTTGATTAGCCCACGTATTGTATTTAAATTAACTTGAACTAAATAGACCGCGATATCGAGACTTAAAGGTTTCAACTTCCTAAATTAATTTAGTAAGTAACTACCTCTTTATGTGAGATACGACTAAACTTTGAATGTCAAATGTACCTATTTCCATTACCAAACGAGAAATTGAATAACTAAATTTATTTAAAGTAGGTACATTACGATACATGCATCTAAAAGTCACCGAACAATAAAATTCCATTTCACGGTGATGAGCACAAAACAAAAGGTAAAAGTGAAAAGAAATTGTAGGATCGACATAGAAAATAATTGCAATACAACTTTCTGTTTATACCTATCTTGATTTATTTTTGTAATGACGCTGCCTTCACGTTTAAGTTACAAGCTAATAGCGAAAGCCGGCATTCTGTCAAATGACTAGACATTAAAAAACAAATTAGGAAATTCTATACACAATTTTAAAAAGATTTTCAAGATCAAATAAAATGATGCATTAGTAAAAGTCATGTCTCTTCCAGAATCAAGATTCCTCCCTCTCTTTGAAGTGAAGCGTTTTGATAGCAGACCGTCACCATTAGGAAGTCTTCCGCCTTTGACAAATGTCCCTATAGCCGGTGAAAAGTGCTCGGCAAGACTGGAGTCTGCTTTAGATCAACTTAAGAGACGGAAGAGAAATTATGCGAAGAGCCTAGACATGCCTATGGTAAGTTAAGTCAAGTAATGGATTTTATTAAATGAAGTACTCCTTTGAAGATGTGGTATTTGTCAGTCTTCAAAATTTATACCAGTTTGCCTGTGGGTAGAGAGGTAAGAGTGGTAAAACTAACATATAGTTTGCCCTACGTAAAAAACCAAAAGTAACATCATTTAATGCCAGTTAAGGCCGCGTGAGATTGTTTTATGTAATTTTTTGATAAAATAACTTTCCATAACGAATTGAAATGGTTGTTACAGAGCCAAAGTATAGACCTCAACGGATATAGTTTATACCAGCAAATGAGAAGTGCTCCAGTCGATATGTATGTAACGCGGATGCGGGTTCGACTCCCACAGAACAGCAATTGGGTGAGAGTTGAGAAATGCTACTTCGACCCGAGAAATATTTCTCTCGAGACTATGTTACTGTTCCATGATCTAACTATTAGTGGAAACGTTGATTTGTACGAAGCTAATGATCTCGATCGAACTCTCCCGCCCAGTAGAAGATCAAGAAGGAATTACGCTGACACATCTTATGAGGGATACCCAGAAAATTATTCGAGATCCAGAGGAAACGGCTGCAATATGATACTCAGACTTCGGAAGGCTGGAATAGGTTTTCACACGACGCCACTCAATCATCAGCCCGGAAAGTTCAACGTCAAAACCGATTCAGAATTCGTTGAACCCGGTTTCATTAGTGTTTATGCTTACGGATGCGAAAAATACGTCAACAGGAACTCAATCAGAAACAAAGACAATTTGCCTTTAAAGCGTAGAAAGAGATCTGACGAGTTTTCTTTCGAACCGCGTCTGGTAGAGTCATATGAAGGTTTGGAAAGTCGGTCGTCTGATAACTGGGAAACTGTCTATGAGCCTCGAAGTAGAGTCAACTATGAAAGGAGTAAGCTATTTAGGCCCGACGATGATTTGGACGAGGTAGAGGACATTTCTCGAGAGATGGAAGATATTTTCACGAAGGGCATACGAACATTGCTCACGACATACATGAAGAAGGAGCTACAACCTGCAATCAAGGATACTCTAATGAGAAATATGGGATATGTTATATCGTACGGTTGACATTTTATGTACATATTTAAATGTTTGTTTTTGTATTATAATGCAATTGTACATGACTATATAACACATCAAGATATTGTCTGTACCCCATACTACATACCACTGAAGATATTAGATCAGTGCATTAATGAGCACTATTTCTAGTGCCGTTTACACAGTTAAAGGGTGTCAAAGTGTGTACAAAAGTGTCATTATTTTTTACTGACATACAAAATAATGACACTTTTGAACTTTTCAAAGTATTAAGTTGATAAATAATTTAGTGATCCAATGCAAACTTATTAGAACACATTTTTAGGGTGGCTAACATTGATAATTAAAATAAGAACAGAGTAAAAGTAATTATTAAATTCATTGTATTCAATTATCGATACATATATTATAACCTACACTAATTACTATACTATTATCACAGGATATGGACTCAACATATTATATATTATTAATACTATAATACAATAAAGTGGCTAATTATCCATTAAAGGTAGATATTGAATGGTGGTTATCACTGGCGGTTTTCGTTTAAAAGGACCCTGACAAAGCAAAGAAGACTTTATCAATTAATTTGTAACATTTGATGAAAAAAATAGGAATTCGAAATAACAAAGTTCTTCCTATGTGGAGAAATTTAGATAAGCAGTCTTAAATCTTCCAGTAAATTGGTAGAAACAGTTTCTTTCATTATCGAGCCTTAGCAGTCTCCCCTGGATCCATCAGTGACAGTCATTTGTAGACATATGTACAAAATAGCGAAATCCACTTAAATACATTAAGAAATAGGTAAAAGGATAATTGAAATCATGGAATTACAATTTTAGTAGTACAAATTCTATATATCCTCATTTCTACACATTAGACTTATATAGGATATATATTTTTTTATTGTTTTAAGGAAATTGAATACATATATATGTTTTTCTGAAACATCAACAACAAACAGCATAAATTAGAAGATTCAATAAAATCAGGGTTGCCAATTAAAAACTAAATTATGTTTGGGATGAAAGTATATTTGTTTCATATAATCAAATCAATTCTTTCTTCTGGTTAAATATTATATAAATGATTTTTTAAAAGTAAATCAAATAAAAATATTCGTAACCAATTTTCTCCTTAATTACTTTACATCCCACTTTATAAAAAAAAGTACCTACTTATCCTAATTCTTTAGCCTCTTCATACATGGAAAAAAATTCAATAAATAAAATACACACAATAATGCTTAGGAATTATAATACAATATTAACACACCCAAGGAAGAACAGAAGACTAGATTACAATTATGATCTATCTATATGATTAAATAGTGTTCCATTCGTCTTAAAGACACATACCACAGCAGAATTGCACAAACTCAGTTAACTGTGTGTGTATTAACACGTAGCACAGTTTAGCTCATTAACTAATTCTAATTAAATGATCATTATCGACTCTCAAATGTTAATACTCAAATCTTTACACTAATTGTAATTAGTTACTATTCACTTACATGTACACAAACTATCTTTTATAATATTGAAGTTGCAAACAAGTATGCAGTCCACCTGATGGTAAGTGGTCCTTGCCGCCCATGGACATCTATAACACACCCCAGATAAGATCAGAGCCTTACCCGAGGTAAGATACAGCTACAGTGCTACTCTCGAAAACCAAGATGAACACCTGAGATAACGATAAGATATGTATTCCTTGCCACAGCCTTCAGATCAGAAAACAGCAGCTATACACTATTGTTTTTAGGCAGAAATAGGTATGGCAGTTGTGCTTGTGGAATTGAATCACAAAGAGTTCTACCACCTTAATTACTACATAAACTCAATTCTTTTATTGACCATGGTTGTAGTGGATAATTGAGTATGTTCAAAGTTTTTCTTTTTTTTATAACATTGAAGTAACAAATGAACATGCAGTCCACCTGATGGTAAGTGGCCACTGCCATTCATGAATGTCTGCAAACAGCTCATACAGAACAAGGGTTATATCTAAAGTCAATCACAGATGTGTTGCTATTCCCGAGGACTAAGATCGCCTCTTATGACTGAGCCGGAAACCAAACCCTTCCATCGAATCACAGGAACTGCTTCACACTAGCAATAGGTGTGACGGTGGTACGTACCCAGTTGAACTAAACTGGTTCTACCGCCTTTTAACATTGGTTGTTTGTGAGTTACTGCATTGACACAAGGATTTGTGCTCTGTTACCCAAATCTAAAGCAATTTTTTTTTCAAAATTGTGCTAAGAAGCTTTTTATCTCAAAAATGGCAGTTTCAAGTTACATTGTTTCTCGATTCAACAGGTGTCAATTTCAACTACATTCAAGTACTTTTGCAAAAAAATATATCTTAGTGTCTTATCCTTAAGATAAAGTTCTTGATCTCATCATATACTGTAAAATGCAATGCAGATACAAGCACAGCCTTCAACATACTTGGTCCATAGCCTTTATACAAAGCTAACAAACCTTCCTCAGATATTGTTAACCTTATACAATGTAATGAACCCTTGCAAT
>DWNE01006438.1:0-13058 GCA_018249875.1 Cecropterus toxeus
CCTACTGTGGAGCTATGAGTGTAGAAAACGTTTTTTTTTATAAGAATACTATAAATAACGATAATGATCATTACTGTATATTAGTAACAAAAAAGTAATCACTATTATCTGATTTTAATAAAATAACAGTGATGATATTTATATCATTAATGTCTGTCCTTTCAAAAATCTTCTGTTTAAACAGAATAATTCAAGAAATATTATCAAATTATTTTATAGCTTGTATATAGATTTCCTTAATACTTTATATCTATCTTGTGAATTTTTTATCACTAAATAATACATATGTTATAAAAGAAACAATACATTTACTTAAATAATCGATATTACTTAAAAATATTGTACAATATTGTAAATTGACACACAGTAACTTTCATATGTATCACAAATACATATTACTTTGCAGAAAAATATGTAAGACGTTGAACATTATAATTAGATTTTTTTTCAATATACACAGTTAACGAAAGCATTGCCTATTCATATATACAGAAAATAACAGATATCTTCGGAATAAAGTAGTTGAAGACTGATACAGATGGAATAATAAGACGTAAAAAACTTAGATATATTCGTTCTTAGATATACGAGTATTTATTTGACTTATAAGAAAACAAGCGTAGAAAGAACCCTTTCGTTTGAATTTTTAAACAAATCACTTTGTATTTCTTTTTAGGTTGCAGCTTCTATCAACCAACGATATTTATTCAGCCCTAAGAAGCTTACAATACCGCCGTTACGTTATTAATAATTCAAAGAGGAACCGTATCTCCTCTGCCCACCCAATTAGCATAATTCGATTTAATTTCATATTTACACAAAATCAATTATATCGGGCCGTCGAGTTTTAATTATGGACAAACTTTACTCCCAATTTTGTATGAAAAATATTCAATACATCACAAAAGTATTGTAACCCTGAATTCGAGTATTAAATTTACGGAAAGTAGGACGTAGAGGATATAATATAAAACATATATCTACTTACGCAAATAATTATATTTTTAAAAAGGAAGGAATGTCGTTTTTTCACGTATACACTCGTATTGTTCACATGAGACCTCATCTATCTTTTTTTAAATAGCATATATTAAAGGAACATATTGACTTTTAAAAAATAAACCTTGCAAATTTTACGAAACTAAATGTTCGATTCAAAATCATATTAGCAACATATTTTTGTATCATTGTAATAAATACACCCACTGAATTTGTTCTATTCTTAAAATAGCGAAAATATCGTGAACTTGACCCTGAGACAGGTGTAAAATAAATACAGTACAGTCATAGCAATACAGTCTTAATTAAGAGCCCAAAAAGCTTTGACATGCAGCCTCGAGTAAAACATCAGTTTGGCTGTCAGGACAAACCGGTAAAGCAATTTGACTGTCCGCCTGTTCCGATACAATGGCCCATTAATTAAAACTCAGGCAAGTATAATTTACTAAGCTAAGATGCGTCGACAGATATTTTTATGGGGTTTAATGGCGTGACATGGATACGTGCTGTGGAGGAAACATCAAGTATTGTGTTACGGGCTCAGTGGTCTTTATCGAGGCGAAATTTCATTATACTCGGTCCCCATTCCACCTACCATTCAATTGGAACACCTTCGCACAATTGGAAGGGCTGCCTCAATGGGTTGTCGGATGAAATTTCTTAACATTCTTCGCTCATAATAAGCGATGCCTGTCGTGCAATGGGCAGTAACGGTGTAATTGTGGAGCGAAATGAGATCGACAGATATGAACTGAGATTAAAATCCGCTTAATGAACTCGTATAAAATAATGTTGCCGAAATACTTAAGAATTCGCTGATGAAATTATTTAGAATTTTGCTACAACTTTTTATTCTCCCATCTCGGTCTTGGCAATTTGGGGCGGCCGAGGTTTAACGCGCTAACAAAAGATACCTACTCGGCGTTAAAGTAAAATGCCGCATTTGAAACTCGAGTAGGCAACAAACAAAATGGATGGGAGCGTATTCTTGTGTATTTTGTAAGCTTTCTGTTGTTAAAATAAAAATGTTGTTTCGGGGAATTATTTGGGAAATATCACCTTTCTGCGTTAATAAATCTCGTATCAGTGAGTGGTATAAGTGGTATTGTGGAGAATCAGTAATGAAGACATCATTACAGAACCGGTTTGGGTACGTGGAAGGCCGGCACAGCTTGCGCGAGAGGCTCTTATGACCACATTTTTCTCAGAACACAACAAATTAGTGGGACCAAATTATTAAGTTGATCGGAAGTACTTGAGTACCAAAATTGCCCTCGCGTTGAAAGTTTCGAATTTGTAAGAATTTTCCACATGTCGTTGTCATGTTGAATTTCTTGACGATCGTTTTAATTTGTCGCTTAATGGCTTAAAGTCCCTTTATTACTAGTCTAACATAACCACTATATTTACGTCCAATAAAAATTAATACAATTATATGTACTTCACAATAGTACTAGCCAATATGAATATTGTATTGAAATGTAAAATATTTCATTCAAAATTTTCATAACCTACGGTTTCAACGATTTCAAAATCATTTATCATAATAGTATTGATAAAATAACACACATCCCTTCTGATCCCACTGGATATAAACAGAGTGAGAAAGTAATTCAAAATTTTGGTACCCTTTACATGTTTGAAAGAGGGAGATTTAAAATATTTATGTACTCTAAAGGATTTACTGTCAATTGAACAAAAATCGTTCATCCGCTAAACCACGTCATTAATCATTGGAAATGTAATGAAACCCATAATCTATGACGCCTGTCGAGTTATTTGCGCATATATTTAATGAAATATCATGGATAAAGTTGTTTAAAGCTATTGTTTATACCTATTTTATACAATATTTAAATTAAATTTTATGAGTCACAATTATTTTTTAAAGAACAAAACGTTTCTTAAATGAAGCAAGACAACATTTCTAGATGCCTAAATTAATACATAAATACGTACGTATCCAGAATTTGATGATATACCAACCTCCTAAATCCTATATTAACACGGTCCACTTATTATTAATTAATTTAAATAAAAACAAAAAGTCTCACCTCAAAACATCAAACCTTCAAGATAAAACAATCAACCGATTCGTTTTACATAACGATTAATACTTAACGAGATACCGATAATTACTCAAATCTGAACACCCGTCCACACCACGGAAGTTTATCATCATCAAATTTAATGTCCCGTGTATATTTCTCACACGTAATGATAACTCCACCCTTTCGGAGACCTTTTTGAGTTATCTATTTAATTCATCTCTAGACTCTTTTACGGGTCGATCCCTAACCGCGTAGGCAAGATATCGGTCACATCGCGACCCGGCCTAAAGATCCAAGTTAAATTTACCAGAAGACATTTATTTATTCCCGATAACGATAATATCTTCAAGGGTAACTGAATACGCTGAATGATTATTTATTTGATAACCTTATAATGGAAATGTATTAGCTGACGAGGTTGAATACTTTGGAATGAGATAGCTGTTTACCGATGATTAAGTATGAAATGTTTTTGACAGTATTATTACGGTAATAATATTTTACTTTAAGTCGTTATAACATGTTATTTTGACAGCAAAATAAAATGATATAACGTGTTAAGATAAAGTAAGATGCAAAGAATCATTAGAAATACTATCCAATATTGGGCTAATGCGAGTCGGACACACGCATTATGGGTTTCTTATCCGCACGATATAGTATTTGAGAGATATAATATTTTTAACAAAAATTGTATCCTCTTTTATTGAATACGAGGTTATTATTATGTGCCGAGTAAAACTCTATTTACGATGTTTATTATTTGTATGACACAAATATTAAACCAGCTACTGAGTATAATTAAAAAATAGTCTAACTTTAAACGGGTCTTTAAAGTTTGAACACACGGACGGACAGACAACCCAAGCTTAGTAACTATACCTTTCCGTACTAAATCCTATAAAATACATTATAATTTACGTTCCCTATTTTAACGAAATGAGTCGTAAAGTTAACTAAAGGATAACTAGAGAATTCCTTTAACATTTTTGCCATAGCATTAGGCGTGCGGTGTACGTATTTGGCAACATAAAGTAGTTAAAAACACATCATTGGTAACCAAAGGGTGGTTATGCCCCTGTTGCATATATCCATGTGGTTTCCATTACAGAAGGTGTGCTTAACGCCATCGGTCGTAATGGTCTCTGCAGCCATTAACCAACCCCGTTGTACACAGTTTTTAGCCATTTGTCCCATCGTTTGCGAATAATTAGTGGACATTAAGACGAATAAATTTTATCTTTGTAAAGTACCCTATACAATTTTAATACAGTATTAGTATTGATATATAAGCATTCACTACTGATAATACAGCGTTTCAAGTGTTACTATTTGTATAAATTATACAATGTTTAATTTTTTTTAGTGACTATTGTAATACTCACTCATTATAGTCAATATTTGATTTTTTTTGAATGGATGGACAATTTACGATTAAATATGGGTGGATAGAATGCCTACCTATAATGTCCAGTAGGACGTCAAAATATTTTTATGTCATTCGTATGAACTTCTATAACTAAGCGAAGACAAATCTAAAGTTAAACAATGTTTTCTAAATACTATATATAGTTACTTACTATTGATTTGTTTTCTGAAAGTTGGTTATCACATTTAGTAGTAATGCAGAAATGAATAATAAATTAAATATTCAACCTGTTTGATGTTATATCGTTCACTCGCTTGCAATGGTGCAATAGCGTATCCTATCTCACAATAGTGGATTTTTAGTATAAACTGTCATTTTTATTATGCCATGGGCGTATACGATTCGCTTTTTTGTTCCCATTATTGCATTTATTGGTTTCATTGTATGGTTGTTCGATGCACAATCGCTTCAACAGTTGTTGCGAGCGTAACATTTTTTACAATAGATGGCATTTATTTAATCAATATAGTTATTGTATGTTTACTTTAGGGCTCTACTTGGTATTGCAATCCATAAATCAATCATTTAGTGTCTGAAAAATGAAGGGAACAGAATTAAATACGCAGTAAAAAAATATTTATGTTGTTAAAACAAATATTTTAGCTATAATATTCTTTTTCGTTAATTAACAGTACAAATATAACATGCTTTTCGATCAATATGCATAATCATATTAATAAAATTTAGTTTTAAACTAATAAAGATTAAGCAATAGCGTTTTATTTCCGTCCGTCGGTATACGGATGCACTGAATTTAGGCCTAAACTTTAGGGCTAACGTTGGAACACGGTTTTTATAGTAATGCGAAACGTTTTCTGTTATACGAAATGTTGTAGAACACAAGTTTCAAAGTTTTGATGTAAGAATTGAAGCATTTTAACACAGATAAAAACGTACTCTTGTTGTTCTATTAAGAAAACAGATACGAAAAAAATTAATACTGCAAAATTATTCACCGAAGATTTTGTGTTGGTATGGTAGTTATTTTTTAGAACTAATTAAAAAAATTGTTCCTAACTATTAAGGCAAATACAGACAGATAAAATATGAATTATTGTAAGAAAAAGTGGCCGGAGTTTTTGATATAGGGACCTATTGGTGCTTTAAATGCAAATTAAAAAAAAAAAAAACATATTTTTATATATTGTCGTCAAGATTGAGGGTTCAAAACTAAATTTTGATACAAATATACAAGTGCCAATTTTTTTTTATATTTTTCAGTATTCTAATTAGAATGAGGGTACAATAAATTAATAAATAGCGTAGAAAATGTGCCAGAGTTTTTTGTAGGTATTCTGATAAAAAAACGTATTTTGCAGACAAGAAGAAATGCGTCAGAGCTAAGTAAGAAGTAAAGTAAGACATAAGTGTTGTGATATTTTTGTGAAGTGACAATGCGTTTCGCGATCCGGACTATGAGAGTCCCTGTGATTCGTTGGCTAGTGTTCCTGCTCCTCGGCCTGGAGTGCCAGGTTCAATCCCAGGTGGTGCAGACGTCCATAGTGGATAGCTCGTACAACTTTTACTACGAGCAGCCGTGTTGTACCGGCACTGTGACTAAAAGCAAATATCATGTGAGACATAAACGAGGTAAGTTTGTTTCTGTAGTTAGGAAGTTACGTTAAACTTTGTGAACGTGACTTCTAGATAGAAAATATAGGCGTTTACTCTAAACTTAACATTAACCTAGCATTCATGCTTTAGAGGTACACAGATAGAGATCCGGATATAGGATAGATATTGTGTCTAAATTCAATCAGATCTGACTAAATATCTTAAGTTAGGTAAATTTACCGACTATGGATTAAAGTTACTTAAAAAGGATGTAAAGTTAAAAATAATTTCATGATTAGAATGTGGTGAAAGAACTAGCTTGTTTAAAAAAGCAGAGATGGTTTGTTGGACCATGCAGTTTAATTTTAACAAAATAAGTAATCATTAACTTAGTTATCGAAAAAGATTAACTATCGTATAAAACATAAAAAATGAGTCACTTTATTTTATCTATTTCGTTGTTTTTTTGCTCGAAATTTTGCGTTTAAGTACCTCTGTAATTTTTTCTAAGAATTGTATCGAAGTGCTGCGAAGACTGCGAATGATTCATGATACAGCAGAAAACGTTAACGCACGCATGCAAACATTTCATGCGTGTGAGTGTGTCTGCTTGTGTGGGTATGAGTCTAAACTATATTGCTAACACATTCATAAGGCGACGCTTTCAAGAGTACGTGATATGACGCGAGATAGAAGTATGTTTGTGTATGTGCCAGAAAGGGACAAAACATTTCTTTTGTTTCATTGCCCTCCCTGATGATGCCGAGATTTTAATACAGTTGTATTTAATGTTCGCTGGGAAAGTTCGAAACGTATTTGAAGCTTCCTGTAACTTTTGTCAACCATGTTTGTATGTACACTTCACATTACCGCCTAATTAAATAAAAATATTAAAAGAATACCTAATACAAAAATCTTTGATTTTTATGCTTATATTTAATGAACAATTAAATATAACTACAATTAGATATCACTACAAAATACAATTTACCAAGAATTAACAGTTAGAAATATATAATGGAAAGTAAAGGCTAAAGTTCAGTTAACTTTGAAAAGTGACTGATAATGACTGTGTAATTATTATTATAGCTAATTCCCTAATCGTTCTATTTGTACCCAATACATTAGAATTCCTTCAGCCTTTATATTAAATGCACAAAAGGTTAAAATTCAATTCACAAAGCCAAGGATTCACAGAAAGTAAATTGGTATAGTCAATTTACTGATACAATCAACAAAACACACTACTACACTACACTACGTTCGCATTAGTCACATCAAGTTAACTACTCACGAGTTCGCTATAAAAACCTTCGATAGTCCGTAGTTAAATCGAAACTAGTAACGTTAAAACATTAAACTAAATTCCGACTGCTTAAAATGAAATTTTTGTTCATAATGAAATATATTTAATTTAGCGCTTATATAAGTTTTTATCAAAATAATCTAGTAAAAGTATTGTAATATTTATATTTTTAGATTAATCTATACCGTAAAATGGCGCCTAGAAATAGACGAAACGGGAGGGCGTTTCGTCTATTTCTAGGCGCCACTTTTTAAATTACGTAGCCTATGTTACTTTCCAAATTGAGATGTTCTAATGTTATGCCATAAGTCACGACTGGTCAAGCCGTTTGGGCTGTAGCGCGTGCCAAAGAAATGGACATACATACAAAACATACATACATATCTACGCTCGAAAAACATCACCCTCCTTCTGACGGAGTCGGGTAAAACACCTATATACACTAAAAATCGAGTCACTTTGAAAAAAACATCACAATGAATAATTTAAACGACCGTTTATTTGCGTTTATTATAATTGTAATTTGTATTTCAAACCTCCACTTATCCTTTTATTTATGTACTAAAATTGATAGAGCCCTTAATGGTTAAGTTATCATGAATAAATATACATAATAAGAATACGTTTTTATTATGACAGCACTGTCAAATAGCAGTAGTGTATTATGCCTTGTACACTCATACGCCTTCTTATTATGGTTTAAAAAGATAAAATATTTGCTCGTTTTCTAACCCCAAAAATGTGATGTGTAAAATCATGTATGATTATAATTATGTTAATTATCGTTAATGATCAAGAACCTTGGACATGAGAACATAAACAATAAGAATACATATTCGTTAGTAACTCATTTATAATTATGTGTTTAGGACCTCACTTTAAATATTTATTTATCGTTGGTAATTACCACGCAGCAGTTATAGAAGGGGTCTTAAATATGAAAGCACCCTAAAACACGATCATATTTTTCATATTTTCATCATATTTTACAACCAAAAGTTTTCCTACTGCCGCATAGATCCAAACAAAGTAACACATTAAGAATAAGCTTTAAAATATAAAAGACATATATAATTATGTTGTGGACCTGATCAAGACATCGTCATAGCAACAAACCGTGGAAAGCCTTCGGGCAAACTCAAGCTGAGGTTTTAAGGCGATCAAAACATTGTACAAACAGGGTTTTAAAGGTTTTCCTGTTTTACGTGCGGCACCCCTCAGATATTTTCTGGATTATACCAGCACTGTACACGGCTATTGCTTTCTTTTCTAATAAATCTATCATTTAAAACACTCGCAAAAAGATAAGTATCACGTATTATTCATAATTGGGGCCTCAGTTTGTAGTGACCGCGCTAGGTTTTACGTACTACCTTGCTAAAGGTAAGAAGATAAAAAAGCTAGCGGGTAGATGGCACTTCTCCTGCAATCAGCCTTGTCAAGTCCATTGCTCAGAAGCTCATCTAATTGGTGTGAGTCCCACAGATTCAGCGTTATCAGAATTCAAAGGTTCTATCAGAAGTCATCGGTCAACCTATTCAGGAAGACATTTCTTATGCTCTTTTTGCTTAAACGTGGTCACCTCTCAAAAAAATTTCTTCTCTCTTCTCGAAAACCATTCGTTTCTTCTTCTTGTTTATCGGTCCTTATAGGCTAGTCCGACGAGTAGTAAAGTAACAAATAACTAACAAATTAAAAGGCTGGCAGAAATAAGCCGAGCATTAGTACATTATGATTGCAATTTGATTATAATGATCTACGTTGATTTGACTGTGTCGGACTAGATTTGACCAGTTTTGTTTTGTATATTACAATTTCATTTCAGCCGGGTCACGCGTGGTCATCAACGCCACAATATTAATGCGCAATTTACCATTTCCATTAAACTGCGGCTTTAAACAGTTTGCCCGAAGCTTAATGAATGTGGAAACTTGAATCATTAAGCCTCGTCACACTTAATGAAATCCGCTAATGCTCTGTGTCTGGTCGAATGTGGTCAAGAATGGTTGACACTACAAATGATAACCATACTCCATATGACATACAAATTGATGAGAAAACTGCTCAGAATTACGCGATAAAATTTTCAGTTAAAGTACAATTTGTGTTGATGAGAATGTCTGGTTTCAAAAAAGACAAAGCAATCAACCAAGGTAATCAGTATGAAGCGAGATAAAAGTATTTGTATAAAAAGTAGCCCCATGTATTTAATCTCTTTTAAAAAAGATATAATCCTTGTTGACAAAACTGATATGTCTAAAATAATGTTCATGATAAGTAATTAGAAAATTTTATAGTAGGTATAACAATACTAACATGCAATTAATTACGCACTTTATATGTACATTCGAATAATAATTTCGCTCGAGTACAACGAAATATTTGATTTTATAACTTTGTAACAGTAAATGTGTCAATCAGTTTGCCGTAAATAACGTCAGGACACGACGCTTTAACATTCTGGTAAATATTTTTATAATCTGTGAATTCAACATAGTCGGAACATCCTTTAAAATTCTCGACGTGCTCGTTATTTCGGGGACATTTTTCATTTATAAAATATAAATCATATTTTCCCCCTTCGCTCAATAATAGAAAAATATCAGGGCTGCGGGCTCGAAGCGCACGGTTCAACTCAAACGTCATCAAAAGTGTCAATCACTGAGGTTTGCGAATAGCAAAACCGATTATCGGGCGTATTAAGTCGGTTATTGTTATCGACAGCAGCGCTCCGTCCATCCGACCGTGAAGTAGATTAGGGACATCATATTATGCCATATTTTTGGCGTCAGCTGCACGCATCGCATGCACGCCTCTATCGTGCGATTTTTTGTGAAACGCCTTATTAAATTCTACTTTAGAATTCTTTTACTCATCGATTTTGAATGTTTTATTTAGAATGAAATTAGGCAGAGACAGGCCGCATGTCGCTAATTACAGGGGTTAAGCTTTGAGTGATATGCAGGGTCGGGTAAAAGGGACGAATAAGTTTCGGACTATTCTTCGCTGGAAAGCGAGAGGATGGACAAATAGTGAGGCCAGGCTGTCATTAGCGGGGAATGTTTTGCTAAAGTTGCCCATAGTGAGCGTACATTAGTAGCTAGCTTAATAGCGCTTAATGAAAGGGTTTCGTCTCTAGGTGGACATACGTTCCGCTTTAAATGTTAAATTCGAATTTTTGCCAAAGTATAAAATCTTTAGTTCGAAATAACATAATAATGAAAACGGATCTACAAATACACATATTCTTGCCAGTACTCATTTTAAAATCATTAAGGCTTTAATTTTATTAACCAATAGTTACATCAAACAACTGGTATTAATAGTTAAAATAGTTCTGAGGTAATATGTAATTACATGAATAAGAAGAAATATAAGTAAAAACAACGTACTTTATTACCAAAGACATCTCAGAAATTTATTCCCGAATACAAACATTAAAATAAAACGTCTCGTAAGCTGGATCACAGGCAAATGTCCATGCTAGTGGCGAACAAACAAAAAGTGTACGGTAAGATTTGAAAGAAAGAGCGCACTCAGCCGGGCAAAGTGGAAAGGGTAAAAAAGAAACACACAATAAGTGAAGGAGGCAGGCCGGGGCACAACGTCCGGCGTAGCCAGAACTTGAAGCGCAGGTCGCTTTGACCGCTGACCACGCTCGATTCAACCGTTCAACTTTCCTAATATTGTCCTTACTTAATAATAATATTCTGCGCACCTGAAATAAGCGCTCACATAAAATTGTTTACATTTTGAACCTTATGCTAGACTTGAGTATTCCCGGGTTTAGCACTAATTTGGAATGGTTTGAAGTAATATGAAAGTAATTGTTTTATATCTAAAGTATTAGACTTTTTCAATTTAATAACAGCCATTTTCACTTCTAACGGATCTCGCGATATCAGTTTTATGTTACCGTCCCATCCTTAAAATCTTTTGTCCTTACCTCAAACTTTTTTTATATTTCTTTTAATATCACATGTTTTACGGCAATTCTCGACCCTAATTGTGCCATTGAAGATACACGATGCTGGCCCCGGAGGGAGATGACATTACTTATTTTAGACATTGCTGTAACACAAAACATTTTGTTCGAAATTTGGTCACGTACAGGCAAGGCAAAGGGTGTCCCATATCGCATCGTAGTATTGCGATTGTCCATTGTATTCTCACGAGACAAAGGGTTGAGGACATTCGAAGAGCCTTACCTTCGTCAAACCGCTTTTTGGAATCAAACGCGCAGGCATTTGACTCTGATCAGTACATTTTATCTTACCTTGTGATTACGGTTAAATTAATTCACTTGCTATTGTCAAAATTCTAAACGTTATATGGTTGAAGCAAATTCACCGCAGAGGCTCATAATCCTAAATAAAAATATCTAAAAAGTCTTTGACGTGTTTTTGAATGTTAAGTTTAACCTTGGGGGCCAACTCGACGAATTATAGTAGGTATTATTTCCGGTTTCGTTACTCGGACAGAATGGTATTATACGTATTAAATGTTTATTTACCCTGTTGTTTTTTTATGTTGTCCAGTTACCGTAAACTATTACGTCATCAAAACATACCTGTATCATAAGTTGATCTTCCAGGGAATTGCTTTATCGTGTCTGGCTGCCCGATAAATAAACTTAATAATTATATACTACTTTTTTGAGTTTCAGAGTTCCATGTATGGAGAACATCCCCCCCCCCCCCCTCCTAAATTTTACATTTTTTTTATTTTTGTACATAATTCGGAAAGCGGTTTACAGATTACACTTACTTACAAAGTTTCAACATTGTAGTCTTAATATTATAGTTTCCGAATAAAGTGGCTGTGACATGCGGACAGACAGCCAAACATAACAAATCTATAAAGGTTCCGATTTAGCTATGAAACCCTAAAAAGGACTAATTTTCAAAAAATGGTAAAATAACTGCTGAATTATTTCTACCTATATGCATTATATAATTTTCATATATGTTTTCATGTAAGGAACGGTAAATAAGTATGATATCCTAATGCTAAGTGATCACGGCAGCTCATGAACACATTGCCAACCCGAAATGCACTATAAAGATGATTGGAGATGCATTAATACCCCTGAGAAATAATATGAAACGCCTCATGTCCGTGTCTGCTTTAATTCACCCTTCAGACTACAATAGTGCAAGCTTTTGCAGATAAAACCACAATACATGCTTAGTAGAATATACTCATAGCCCCATAATACGATGTTCTCCTGTGTCACACAAAGACGATTACACAAACACCCAGACCCAGAACAGATCTAAACTTATTATTCAGATGTCTGCCTGGCTGGGGACCGATACCGGAACCCACTGCGTATCAGACCGGTAACATATAAATGATTGTCTATCATGTCGGTCCTGAAGAGCACCACTCCTTCTCTTTTCATGGACGTCGTAGAAGCCAACTAAAAGAGGCATCAGCGTCTTCTTGTGTGATCAATACTCACTGCAGTCACTAACACGGACAACACTAACGACCCGCGTGGCGGAGCTGTCACCATACCGGTCTGACACGCAGTAGGTCCCAGGTTCAATCCCGGCCAGACAGAAATTTGGATTATGAGTTTAGATATCTGTTGTGGGGCTGGATGTTTGTGTGTTCGTCTTTGAGTGTCCATGGCACCCACGACACTGGAGAAAATCCTACTGTGGAGCTGTGAGTGTAGAAAGCGTTTATGTTTATGTTTAAAATAACATACACC
>DWNE01006439.1:0-13058 GCA_018249875.1 Cecropterus toxeus
AACTTAATATAAATCATCAATTTATAAATAAAAAAATAAATAAATAAAATTGAAAATCAACATTTCCTGTTTTATTTTTAGTACAAATTATACATACTCTTTTGTACTTGTACTTGTACTAGGCACAAGAAATAAAAATCTTATAAAAGAAATAAAATACAGTTACAAATAAATAACAAAGTTCCAAATCAAATTGGAATCAAGAAGACGCCGAAAACAGAAGAAAATAAAATAAATAAAAACATATCAACAGACATAGTAGTTCAGACATTCGTTTTGGTCATCACAAAACAATTTTACAATATAAAGTAAACATATGCAACGTATCTACAAAAAAAAAATGATTTTGAAATTTTTGGAATAACAGATAATATTGTTTGTACTATATTACGTTTCTCAGGTAAATGGTATCGGCAGTTATTTAATTAATATTTATTTAACTTAATTAAGTATTTTTCACTGTATAAACGTGTACATAACGAAAATGGATTAAAGCAATTATAATAAAAATGAAACGCTGAATTAGATATATAAACCGGATGAATTAAACGTAAAATAAGTAATAAATCAATAATATCAATCATACATAACTAATTCAAATATAAATGCCTAGCTTAAGATTAAATTAAATTCAAGTAAATTAAAGTGTTAAAAAAATAATAGCTGCTTGATATAAATTCAAGCCTAGCGACGAATCTGTGGATGTTTATACAATTTGTGGTTAAGATACTCATTGAATTCATTGAAGCTGCAACTTCAATACAACCTCTAAACTAATTATCTTAGTTATCCTACCTCGTGTATAGAAGGTAAACGTTATTGGCTGGGTTCCTATTGATTTCTTCCAAAAGTACCATATCGGGTTCGACTTCCAGATCCACTTTGTGCATTATGCCTTCTCCGTCAGGAAAGTCAATGTACCGTTGATACTCGCGCTCCACAAACTCCACATCTTCTGTCGCCAGTTCCACGGATGCGGTGTATACTTGAAATGAAAAATATACTTTGTATAAATGAAGATAAAACGCATTTAAAAATATGTCTTTAAAATAAATATAAACCACTAAAAACGAGATAAAGGAATTATACAATAAACATTGTTGTGCTCACCTATTAAGGAACAATGTTTAAAATTAACGAAACTACAAATTGCCTAAAATGTAAGTTTACTGAAATAAAAGCAACAAATAAGTCAATGTTATTCATTGTTTACAAGCTTACAAGATTGAGGAATATCGGAATAATGCTTTTTGCCTTGTCTTTATTGTGATTTGTTCACAAGCAAAAATACAAAGAATTGCTAGGTAGATTTGAGTTTTATTATCGAATCAAAGCGAGGTGCAAATCGAATCAAATCGTCTCTTTAACTAACCACATATTGAAATTAAACTGTTCTCCAATTTAATAAAAATAATGTAATCTATCGATCTAATTATAAATTTGTACATTATAATGTATACATACCGGCTAAAGTGAGAATAAGCAACAGGAACGGTTTCATCTTGAGCTGTCTCTTGAAAAAACTAATTTCTTTTTTCCAGTAACACGATTTATATTAACGTAAGATAAATTAATCTGATAATACCTACCGCTCATTAGTTCATAATTATGGATATCTGTAGTTGTAAAGTAAAAATTATGTTATCTTTAAATTCTAAAACATGTGGTTAACAGGCTTTTAATCAAATGAATCATGAAATCAACTGACACCTGTGGAAAAACTTACGATGTTTCATTTTCACGGAATGTCAATTGTATCCGATATGATATGTTGCACGTGTGATATAGAATTCAATTGTTTATTTTACTAGCTGTACCCGCGGTTGCACTCGCATCTGAAAAAAAAAATGTATACATATTATAAAACTATTGAACACATCGATTATGTATATTGAATAAAATCAGACAGCGTTGAGCTTTTTTAATTCTATGAATTTAGATTTAGTTGACCCACCACAAACTGGAATACAATATCCAATTACCGATTGTACTAAAGATACAACCTATTTAATATAGTTAAATATATGATTTGAATACTTAATGTGGACTGTGTAATTGGTGAATAATTGTGAATTTTACATGTACCGCTCTATCGGCGCTCAAACCTGTAAGATTACAACGACGAATCTATGTCCTACAAGTATATGAACGCCGACGTCAAGACTACTGAAGGTCCTATTTAGCTTCTCATGTCGCTGCTTAGATATATTATTATATATCGGTAAGCACCAAATGGCCAACACTTGTGATTTAAGCCTGCAGTACCCCTACATCATTAGGATTGAAAAGTTGAAGGTCAATCCTTTGTCGCTGCTTAGTAATCCTTTCATATATAAATTATTCTAATTCTCCTAATAGAAATAAAAAATGTAGATAAAAAATACGCTTCATTTATTTAACAAAAACGGCAATTTCATAGATAAAGACCTATTATTCTATTTAAATCAGGTATCGAATTACCGAGTGTTCTAAAAGTTACAAGAATGAACCAACTTGGCCTTGATACCCAAAGGACTCCGAAACTGCACATCACTCTTATGTCCCTTTCCAAATGGGGACGATTCTAATGATATGTCATACATTACAATCCATCAGGCCGCTTGGGCCGTAGCGCGTGTCAAAGAAATGGACACACATACAAACAAACATACATATATACTGTAAAAAAGCATTACCTTACTTCTGACGCAAACGTATAAAAATTAGATGTCTGATAAAAAAATTGTGTTTCTGTGTATCTGTATATTACTCAATCACGCAAGGACCACTGGTCCGATTTGCATGAAATTGTGCACGTAGTTTATTCAAATGGTCAATCTGTAGGCTACTTTGATTTCGATATTTTTTACTATTCAAAGGTGCCGATTATTTTAATGGAGTAAGTACACCCTTCAGTTAAATAAAGAGAACACTGAAAAATAGCAAACATTTGATAGCATATACGAAGCATTTTTTTTTCAGAAGGATAGGATAAGAATTTTTATTCCTTATCACTTTTGATGCACCTTAATCTACATTTTAGTCACGTAGTAAAACAAGTGAACTTTAACTAGTTAAAGGTAAAACCAAACGTAAAGGTGTAATTTTTGTGAAAAATATACAGAATACTACTTATAAGATACAACGACCAAAGATATTTGATAAGACAATATTTGCAAACCATTAATTATATATTACGAGATAAATTTATATCATGTTGGAAATATGTATTATAATCTTTTAATTTTAGATCATTTGACTTTTATCAATTAATTCATATGACTCATGAAATAAACTAAATTACTTCCTGTTCCTCAAATTCCTATTTTATTAAATCACTTTGTAAACTGTTTTCAATATGTGCAATATGTATAGAATTGAGTTGTATAGTTGGCAAGAAATCGAAACGATAATCCATTTCGTTAATTTCAAAGTTGAGATAATAATATTTTACAGCTTAATTTCAAAATAAAGCCCTTTTTAACGATTCCCTATAAGTAAGTATATTTTTTTCCTGTATAATCTCTGGCAATTCCACAGTTGAAGAATTATAATTAAATTAATTATATCACTTGATTAAATCGCACTAAACGAATTAAGAGAAAAAATCTAAATCAAATAAATATTTTTCTTAACAGTTTTTAATCGACAATTTTAAATTTTTAATTTAAAATTGTCAGAAAAAAATGATATAATCATAATTCTTTGGAACTTTAATCTCAAAGAGATGGGCACACTCATTGCTAATGAGGTGGTTAAATTTAATAACCGGCCAAGTGCGAGTCGGACTCGCGCGAAGGGTTTCGTACCGCTATCTATGGTATATGTATGTTCACCGGTTTCTCCGCCATTTCTGGATCGATTTTCAAGTTTTTAGTTTTTATTTTAAAGGATATACTCCTGAGGGGTCCCATTTCCACCAAGTCAGGATCTGACGGTGGGATCTCAGGGAAATCGAGGGCAACCCTCAAAATTTGTAGGCACTAACAACGTATTTTATATTTTCCTAAGACTATTCAAACATTTGCATATAGTCATCCTTATGATGCTGAGCTGATGAAGGAAGGTACTCAACAACAACACTTTAATGGTTAGTAATTAGGTTGTTTTTAAATTAAAGTAGTAATAACTATATTTATAAAGTTATTACTAAAATGTTACTAAGAAGAGACATCCAAAAAAATTAGACCTTCAAGCCCTCGACCCTGATGATGCAGGTTATTGCAAACCTAATCCATAGGAATTAGACATTTGGTGCTTACGGATATATGTTAAAATTGTTAAGCAGAGACTAAGTTAAAAAAATTGACCTTCAAATCTTCAACCCTGATGATGCAAGGTACTGTACTAAAACTTAAGCCTTAGGAGAAGGCTATTTTTTGGATTTGGAATAAATCAGGTTCTATGAACCTGAAATGAAGGGATGTAGAATGAATTATGATGGAAAATTTGACCTTCTACTCCTCAACCCTGATGATGCCTTGTATCATTAGGGTTAAGGAGCCATAACTTTAAATCTAAGCCATAAAGGTTGGCCATTTGATGCTTAAAGATATATAATAAGATTACCAAGCAAAATATATGACGAAAATTTTGACCTTCAACTCCTCGACCCTAATGATGCAGGGGTTCTAAAGACCTAAATCGTAGAAGCTGGCCATTTGTTGCTTACGGATATGTAATGAGATTACTCAGGCGTTTTATATGGAATGGATTAGGTTAGGTTGGAACATAAAAGAAAAAATAAAACTAAGTGCGAGCGGGTGCGTCTAGTTCATATAAATTCAGACCTCATCTTTATTTATCTTAATGAAATTTATAAAAGTGTTATGGCTTAGGCGTAGGTTTTGGTTAAATTTTACAGACTGAAGGTTAAATCGCAGTGTGCATTTATGTTTGATTTTATTTTTTCGTCACATCACTAAAAAGGGTGAAAAAATTTTTTTTAACAAAAAATAAAACCGACTTCCATGCCACAAAAAAGCACAAAAATATTTAAATATATATTGGTTTAGTTCATAAACAGTACATAGTTCTAAACTCGGCGCTCATATACTCTTAGAACAAAGTTTCGTCGACATGATTTAGCGAAGTGTGTTGAGCGCCGACTTCGGAACTATGTACTGTTTATGTACTAAACCAATATTTTTTTTGCAAGATTTCTGGTGCATTGAAGTTTTTTGAAGAAATTCCAGGATTGCGCTTCTTTAGTATAATACAGACTAAATTTTCATTTATTGAGTCCGCTACCTGAACCATTGCATTCAATTCTTCGTGGCGAAACACAGGTATCACGACATTTTCTAGCAGTTACTCAAGAATACAATGGTTGTTTCCAAATTATTTAATTTGAGACATTCAAGGCATTTATGTAACATACATTAGATACTTATTTCTACAAGGAAACTCTTCTAATAAAACCAAGATTTAAAAAATAATTAAATCAACAGTAGACACCGCGTGTACAGATACAAACTCATACTTTTGGTCAAAGCCGCTCAGCGAGCTATATAGAAAGTTGTTCTTGGTATTTCCCTACCCGGCAGAATTCACAACGATGTAATTCTTGGGAGAACGAAAATTACCGACATAGCTCTCAGAATTAGTAAACTGCAATGGCAATGGGCAGGCCATATCGTTGGTAGGACAGATAACCGGTGGAGTAGAAGAGTCCTCGAAAGGATACCTTGTCTGGCCGCCCTTAGGTACACTGATGACCTAGAGAAGACGGCGAGTAACCACTGATTTTTTCTGGTCAATGACATGTGACATATTGACGGGTCGAAAAAGCATATGTTTTATTTGTAGCGTGAAGGACGTGGTCCAAAATACATACATGGACGAAACCGCACATGCCTTGCTGGCACCAGTGAAGTGCCAGCACATTCGCTTTTATGGTATTCATACTTGATTTTATAAATTTAAATTTTATTTATGTTAATTATTCTTATAAAAATAAATCTATAATATTGCAATAATTTTTAAATCCTAAATCATGCTCATTCATTGAATGTTAAGCGGAACAAAGTTCACAGGGTCAGCTAATAATAAATAAAAAAGTAATCATTCATGTGTAACCTTTTTTCCTTTATTCATGTTTATTTGAAAGTAATGGAACAACGTTAGAATGGGTATCTTCTTCCAGTGTTCACTCTATACATTCCAGATCTGAAAAAAATATACTAAAAGTTAAACCTGATATAAATTGAATGTTAAGCAATAATGAATTTATGATAAAAAGTCAAATTTAACAACTGCAATATGTTCCAACAATATTTCAGTAATCCAAAACACTAGTTTTGATGAGTAGGGTCACCACCCTACTCATCAAAACTAGATAGTGTTTAGATTTAATTTGAGCTAGTTACACCTAACTAGCTCAAATTCCAAACTAGTATCTGTTATTTTATAGAGCCATGTATATGTCAACCTATTCTATGCCAACGTAGTAGAAGAAATATCTTCAACTTCCGCGAGATCTGTGCCAGATAGTACACCGAAAATAGGCCATCATCACAACTTATTGCTAAATATGTTAGTGAATTCAAAAAAAATACCCAGATTTGTTCAAAATATCGTTGCCCATATGCAACTGCGCTCCACGACAGTTGTTCAAAGTAACTTGAAGATTGCTGGTGCATAGGTTTCCAATTAGATGGTTGTGTGTGACCGTTGCCGCAAATAGTTCCCAAGCGCGATTGTGGTCACAAACTCCAGTCAAGCAGCCAGGCTGGTTGTTCCCACCGTTGGGGAAGAAGTCAACGTTGCCTAGCCGTCCACCGTACCCAAGGCCATAGATAGTGTTACCATCGGTATGGATGGCTTCGACGTAAATTCCATCGGAGGCACGTAATTTGTTGCTATTAAAACTCCATAGCGGACCGGCGGGGTCCAATCCTGTAATAAAAGTACGGAAATAAAAAATAATGATATATGATTGTTTTATCAGAATTTGGAACTTCGACAAGAAAATAAATTCGTGTCCAAATGGACAAAACGGCGATTGAATCATTACGTCAGTCATTATTTTTAGTTTTGGTATAATACACATAAAGGGTTTTTAGTTATGGCGCATTTGCAATAGGTTGGTTCGGTCGTACTTGGCGGCAAACTAATCGGTCACTGACTAATATAAACGGCGTTTCAGATGCCCAATAAGAACTCAACACTTATGCGTTTAAAGACCTAATATAACAGTTATTACAGTTGGCCATGCTCTGTCATAACTGTTTGACGTTTACAGAAAGCGGGAGGAAGGTGCGACTATACCAAATGCGGGCAACGCGTTCGGTTACCGACCTAATATTTACAAGCCAGTTAGGTTAACGAATACGGTCAAACTGAATGCGGGCAATTTATAAGGCGAACGACCTAATTTAAGCGAAACATTATTCTTTATTTATTTTAATACCTCCTCCTTTTAATTCTATATTTAACCTACCAATATATTTTTCATTACTTAACATTTAGCAATACCTGAAAATCAGATCAATAATAAAAGTGTTAATGTTCCGAAAATTTAGTTTAATAGTTGCGTTGATAACCTAACTCGCGGGTCACGAAACATTTGCTTGACGCTGGAAGCGTTAGCGCTCAGTATGACGCTAAGCGCTGTATCCGATACAATCTCTGGTGGGCGCTGTTACCGAATATCGCACGTTGTAGCGAAGTTTCTGATATTTGCATTTGAAATGACACTAAACATAATGTTTTATATCATGTGCGTAAAGATGAAGGCAGTTCAAACTCTTCTATCAACTATAATAATCTTTAAATGAGAACGTAACGTAACGTTGGAGTTGCGCCATACTTTGTATATATAACATACCTGTGACTCTAGCGACTCGTCCGCCCAGTTCTCTCCCAGCATTTCCCACAAGATGACCACCCAAGCTGAATCCTATTAAATGCATTGTGTTAAAAGGAGCGCCAGTGACTTGGTTCACAAAGGCCAGGAACTGTCCAAGACCACGTCCAACGGCGGGTACACCGTTCACAGCAGTCACGTAATCAGCTATAGCTAGTCTTCTCCAGTCCAAAATTATGACGTTGGCTTCACCCTTTCTAAGATATGCTGTAATAAGAATACTTTGTAAGTTTTTTTCTAATCAACGAATGAACAAACTAGGAAAATATAGACGTTTTCGAATAAAAATGCGTAAACGTAACTTCCAGTAAGAACTTGATTTACAAGCAAACATGTATTTAATCAATAAAATAGACAAAAATGGACAGACAATAACAGATTTAATGTAAAGTTGTTTATTTTTTAATATAATAAACATCAAATAAGCTTCGAATTTATAGACTGATAATTCAACGTATTTCTTTGTGTAGACAATAACTCAGAGATTGAAGACAAATAATACAATATTCATTCCATTATTTTGTTGGTTGTGTAATAATGAAATCTATATAGCCTAAGGACAAAATAAAAATAAAGCAACATTGTTATTGATACATAAGCTCTGCGTGATTTTCTGAGCTCGTATGTTTATTAACTTCTTCTATTTTGTCTTCTTTAACTTCATTTTTGGTTCAAATTTGTGATGGATTTACGGTTCACTTCCATATCAGATGACCATCAGAGTCCTCGAAAGTATCTGGACTTTACATAGAATAACTTTAAATAGACCCCCTGTTCTGTATCAAGTTGCATACAGCTGTCCATGGGTGGCCGTGATCCCTTACCATCTTTACCTGTATGACATTTTGGCAGTCCAACTTATGGAAAAAAAATTGAACTAGGACATACCATCTCTAATGACTGGATTAAGCGCAGTTTTTTGGTTGCTCAACCAGCCGTGGACGACCACTACGGTTTGATGACGAGGGTTGAAGTTAGATGAAGTAACGGAGTTAGCATTATTGATAACCAACGTTTGAGGAGATGTTGGATTTCGTCTGCAAATAAAAACTTAGTTGAAATTACAATTTACCAACTCAGATACACGATTTTAGACTAATATTATCGAGGAATTGATACGTTTTTATATATTAATACCCGTAACATATAAAAATGTATCACGGTATGTAAATGTAAATGACCACTATCCATTAAACTGAGTCGAAATATCGGCAAAAAGAAATTCAAATCGCATATCATGAGTACCCGTAACTTATTAAAATGTATAAATTCTACAATAGTATTAGTCTAAAATCATACACATAAACAAAAACAAATTTGTGAAAATGTTAGCTCTGACGCAGTACATTATTTTTTCAAAATCACTCCACTCAGTCTTAATTAAGGTGGCTATTGCATGGAGTGTAATACAAATTCTACTAAAAACCATTTTTTTGAGTAGTAGTTAGTTCATTTTAGTTCACTAGTAGTTTATTTTTGGGATAAATTATACATACGAGTACTCTCTTGTTCTTGTACTTGTACTAGACCCAAAAAATAAAATACTTACAAAAGAGAAAGAAAATACAGTTACAAATACAGAAGAAAGTCTAAAATCAAATTGGAATCAAGAAGACACCGAAAATAGAAGAAAACAAAGTAAATAAAAACATATCAACAGACAGTTGTTCAGACATTCGTTTTGGTCATCACAAGACGATTTTAAAATATAAAGTAAACATACATATGTTTTGAAGGAAGGCAACGTATCTAACAAGAATAATATAGTTTTGATTTTATTACAATGCTAGATAATATTGCTCGTTCTGTAGATAATACCTCTGTGATAAACGCTATCGGCAAGTATTTAAATAAATCTTTATTCTAATCTATACATATTAAAGGCGATTCCGACTTACTGAGTTATATTTCAACGTATAGCCGGAACTACTATACTTACAACCTTGAAATTTGGTACAGGGGTTCCTTTTATGATGTAAGTAAGCGATAAGAAAGTATTTTTAGAAATTAAACCTCTACGGGGTTAAATAGGGGTTAAAAGTTTGTATGAAAGTCTGCTAATTTTGTAGCAAGCCCTATGAAACTTAGGATCTGGCTTTATAGGTTGAAATATTGAATTAGATATTTTACCATTTTTTGAAATCAACCCCTAAGAGTATAAAATAGGGGAAGATAATACGTATGTAGGTACACCATTTTTTAATACCCAACGAAGTGGACACGGGTCTGCTAGTTAACTATATTTCTCTGTGTAAACGTGTAAATGTCGAAAATAAAAACAATTATAATAAAAAAGAAACGCTGAATTAGATATATAAACCGAATGAATTAAAAATAAAATAAGTTATATAAATAAATCAATAACATCAATAACCATACATTACTAATGCAAATATAAATGTCTACTTAAGATTAAATTTAACTCAAGTAAATAAAAGTGTTTAAAAAATAATAGGTACTTGATATACATTTAATAATATAGCGGCGTATCTGTTGACAATTTGTATTTAGGATACTCATTTAATTCAACAAAGCTGCAACTTCAGTCAAGCTATATAGCTGAATTATCGTTGTTCTCCTACCTCGTGTATAGAAGGTAAACGTTATTGGCTGGGTTCCTATTGATTTCCTCCAATAGTTCCACATCGGGTTCGACTTCCAAATCCACTTTGTGCATTATGCCTTCTCCGTCAGGAAAGTCAATGTACCGTTGGTACTCGCGCTCTACAAACTCCACATCTTCTGTCGCCACTTCCGCGGATGCGGTATACACTTGAAAAGAAAAAGAATAAGTATAAATGAAATTTAAACGTATTTTAAAAAGATGACATTAAATCACTAAAAACCAGATTTATGTTCATGAATTATAAATTAAACATCAATGTTCTTCATTTGTTACAAGCTTACAATATTGAGGAATATCGGAATAATGCTTTTTCTCTCGTCTTTATCGTAATATGATTACAAGCAAAATTACAAAGACTTGCTAGATAGATTCGAGTTGTAATGTCAGAACAATTCGTGGTGCAAATCAAATCAGTCTTTACTCCGACGTTTGAATCAACGTCGTCTATTAAGAAGCAAAATTCATTATTATTAAATTCAATAGTGGGTAATTGCTATCAATCTAATAATGACATTGTATATTATAATGTATACATACATACCGGCTACAATGAGGAGAACCAACAGGGACGTTTTCATATTGAGCTGCCTGTTGAAAAAACTAATTTCTGTTTCCCAAAAATACGATTTATATTAACGTAAGATAAATTAATCTGATAATACCGCTCATTAATTCATAATTATGGATATCTACAGTTGTAAAGTAAGAATGATATTATCTTTAAATTCTAAAACATGTAGTTAATACGCTTTTAATCAAATGAATAATGAAATCAACTACTCGTAAATTACTTCCGTGAAAATTTATTTTATTTTATTCCGTGTGTTTTATTTTATTTTATTATTACATACACAGTACGTAGTACATAGTCCCAAAGTAGCTAAACCCAATCCTAAGTCATAAAATTATCAGTATTCCTGCAACATCAGGTTTAAAAATAAACAAGTCAATTTTTTTTATTGTGTGCCTCGTTAAGAAATATATTAAAAATATGTATCACCCACATAGCCACATATCAAACTCGGATTAAATCAAACTGTACAATAGTAAGTTTTAACTCTTATAATGCCTACATTATCAGTACAGCTGAGTAATGAGTAATCGTACTTATTGTAAGCACAAAATGGCCAATTCTTATGGTTCTTGATATATCTATGTACATCATAAGGGGTGAGACGGTGAAGGTCAATTTTTTCATAGTATGTCTCTGCTTAACAATTTTGTTATATACCCGCTAGCACGAAATATAACGTATTCGTAAGCTCAATATGACTGTCTCCTTTATTTTTTTTCACCCTGTTTCCCTACATTATCGAGGTTGAAGAGACAAAGATCAATTTATATTTTTTCATTTAAGTAAGCTTCAACTGGCTTATTCTTATGGTTTAAGCATTCAGTACCCCTGTATCATCAGGTTTGAAGAGTCCGTAAGCACCAACATTTATGATTCAAGCCTGCAGTACCGCTACTTCATTAGGATGGAAGAGTTGAAGGTCAAATATTTCATCGTACGTCGCTGCCTAATAATCTTTTTTATCCGACTTCCCAAAGGAAGAGAGGTTATCTATTCCTCACGTATTTTTTTTTGTGTATGTTCGGGCATAACTCCCCGATGCCGCTACCGACCGTCACGGTTCGACCGTCATTGTATGCGGTTAGTTTCACAGGGGGTCCCATTTTATGGAAATCGATAAATTTTCAGCAGTTTTCCCGGAAAATTGGAAAAACCCGATTTCTTATAATCTTGAATAACTCGGGTGTCCCTGGACCGATTTGTATTTTTTTCTTTCATTTGGTGGGAAATTTCATCACGGAAATTTTGTTTCTTTGACATAGGTGGAATCCGACGGTAAACTCTTCAAGTTATGAGGTGATAACCACCACCACTCCCCCTTTTTTTTAGAAAATTGGGGATAACTCAGGTTCTATGAACCTGATTTTCATGAAACTTGGAATGAACATCAAGTATGTAGAATGAAATATTATGATAGAAAGTTTGCCTTCAACTCTTCAACCCTAATGATGCAGGGGTACTGCTAGCCTAAACCATAGAAGTTAGCCATTAGGTGCTTACGGATATGTAATGAGGTTACCAAACAAAAATATATGGTGAACATTTTGACCTTCAACTCCTCAATCCTGATGATGCAGGGATGCCTAAAGCCCAAACCATAGAAGTTAGCCATTGGGTGCTTTTGTATATATAATAAAGTTACCAAGCAAAAATATATGGTGAACAATTTGACCTTCAACTCTTCAACCCTGATAATGCAGGGGTGCCTAAAGCCCAAACCATAGAAGTGAGCCATTGGATGCTTTTGGATATGTGATAAGGTTACCAAGCAAAAATATATTATGAAAATTTTGACCTTCAACTCCTTAACCCTGATGATGCAGGAGTGCCTAAAGCCCAAACCATAGAAGTTAGCCATTGGGTGCTTTTGGATATATAATAAAGTTACCAAGCAAAAATATATGATGAAAATTTTGACCTTTAACTCCTCAACCATGATGATGCAGGGGTACCCAAAGCCCAAACCATAGAAGTTAGCCATTTGATGCTTACGGATATGTAATAAGATTACC
>DWNE01006440.1:0-13056 GCA_018249875.1 Cecropterus toxeus
CCACCGCAGTTTCGCCGTGACCACGATCCATGTAACTGGGTCGAAATATCGGCAAAAAGAAATTCAAAAAACCGCATCGCGTGAGTACCCGTAACATATTAAATTTTAAGGTGTTCAGTTTGTAAACTGTGTTGATGTAGAGGCACAAGAACTAAAGTTTGAACTCAAAAAAAGCCCTTCATTTGAGCGAACGAATTATAGGGATTATAATAATAATACATAAATATAAAATGAAATTAAGTGTCTTGGATAAATTACAGTTTTCAGATTACCTTGTCGTGTTTTTCGAAGTTAGTTATTTGCCTTACATCATTCAAATCTCGATCAAACACATAGTAGCCGATTATGAATCATACTTAAAGTTTAATTCGGTTTTAGTATTTCATTATATTCATATTTCACGCCTTTCAAACCCCACTAAAGAACTACAGAACGAGTTTATTCAATATAGATATTCAGCGCTTCTGATTTTGGTTTATTCAGGCTTAACCGATGAATTTCTATATTTCGTATTATCGTAATGGATTTTATATCTTCAGTGGTAATTTTATGCAAAAATCCTGCCGTTGGGACAACAGTACACGTGGCAAAAAACGCATCACAATATTCCTCTGTTTTGGTTCCATGGGATTCTTGTTTGGATTCTTGTTTTTGGATTATAAAAATTATTTCTTATGCACAAATTTTTCTACACAAGTTTACAACTAGCAAAGTCTTCGATTCTCCGTTTGTCGCAACGAATTTCGACAATTTCTCTAAAATATAAAATGTTATTATTTAAATTTCATATAATCATGATATCGATACATAATAGTTGTAGGTAATAGCGAAATACTTACTACAAGTTTTGCAGATCGCTATCATACAATTCTTTCCCTAATTCTCTCCTTTAAAATCTCTAAAAAGCTAATACAAATCCAAACAAGACTTACATTCAATGTAAAAACAGAAAATAAGGTACTTCACTTCTATTCAGTACAATTTAACTCCCATTAATGTATTAGCTTCGATTCATGTAGAGATAATTAATTTTATAAATAATAGCCTCCTTTGAAATCACTAAAAGACGAATATAAATCAAAGACAAATAATAATCCATCTAAAAACAAAAATATAAGGCACTCCGCTTATATCACAAAGAGGGATAATCTAAAGTTAACTAATGCATCATTGGTGCGCCAGCGCATCGGAATAGCAGAGTCCTGTGCCAGGACATGCGCGGATCATGATTCACTAGCGCTTTATATATCATCGAATATTACTCCGGGTTTTATTGAAATCTCATAAACAATTTTGTTGCCATTGAGTAGGTATTCCTTGTAAATCAAGTCGATGATGCAATGTAAAGTTGAATAAAGTTTAGGAGCCTAATAGAAAATCCAGGTATTAATGTTTTTTAACGATTCTTTTTCTTACTACACAGGCTTTCTCTCTTGTGTACAAAGACCTGTGCCCTACAAAAAAGCCTATGCTCCCCTGTCTTGCCCCCATGGCTTATTAAATTCACTGGTGATTCTTTTCAAAACAAATCAAAACCTCCAAATAGGGAGCACATTCATTTCACTTCACTGTACTTCACAGGCAAAATGCCTTAAAATCGCGTCGACTCAATGAAATATGAATAAATTTGTTTATATAAAATTAGACGGCTAATTTCTTGTAGCAAAAATAGATTTAGAAGTACCACATCAAGTGGTGTTGCCATTTGATAAGAAATAAACAGTGAGCGCAAATATCACCGGTTAGTCATCGGGCATCGCACGCATGTACATGTAACGCAATAGTTCACATACCCTACAGCAACGCAACTGGCCAACTCATTCACGAAGGATTTAAAACGCACGTATGAGATGCTAGCGTTAGCGTAACACGAAGTAATTATATCAGTTAACCGACTGCGTTAAAAGAAAGGTAATGGTTTTCGAGCGAATTACGTTAACGACAGCCGGAGGACTCAGAAAAAACCCGAAGTTTTAAATACTAATTTATTAATTAATTTAAAATTACAATTATAATTATATAGAAACAATACAGTACAATTCTGGTATCTGATATTGAATGATTTTATCTAAAATTACATTAATTACGAAAACTTGCAAAAACAGTTTATCTGGGTTACGCGTGTATTGAGCATGCAGATCGGTGCGACGTCAGCGATCCTCTATTAAGCTAGGGCTGTAACAAGCGTATGTATGTATGTTTGTTTGTATGTATGTCCATTTCTTTGGCACGCGCTACATCCCAAACGGCTTGACGTATTGTGACATATGACATTTCATTAGAATCGTCTCAGTCATTTTCATTTTCATGTTCGCTTTAACCAATCAAAGAACCTTGCAATCCACTTCATAAACTCTCACTGCCTCCTGTGGACATCTATAATCAATGTCAAATAGAAATGGAAACTAGCAACTCATGGAAACTCACTTTAGACTTCCAATTTTGGCAGATATTTCTTCTGAGTCATGCAATAGTGTTGCAGAGCCTCATTAAAACTACTCATTTAACGTTTATAATAGACAATAGTGCAATAGGCGTGTACAAAAGAGACTATATTACCCATTACTCAATGGTTAGGATTGTTTTGCCTTCTTGAAAGATCTTCGTGTTTAATATTTCGTAATCAAATTAAATGCTCAGACATTGGCTGGTTCTCGTATCTAACGATATATTGCTCGAATACACTGTTCCGCTGTAAGTAGGTAACTCATTCACCAGTCTATAAAAAACTACACTGTAATAAAAACTACTCGATTTTTTTGCCGTAATTCAATGAGCGAGATCGTTTTAAATGCATTCATCTAATTCTTTGTTGTTGCAGAACTCTTGGTATAACTATTTAAACCAGCGCTTCCCAAATTATGTGTCGTGACGTGGCAAAGGCCCATGAAAATGAAGAACCGGATCGTAGCACATAGTTATTTGTATACAGTTTACTATAGAAACATATTAAAGTTTAAACAAATATTGGATTGAAAAGCCCTAGAAGTGTTTATTTTTACCCGACTGCGTCAGAAGGGGGGTACCGTTTTTCAAGCGTTTGTATGTATGTCCATTTTTGGCACGTGCTACAGTCCAAACGGCTTGACCGATTACGATGTATGACATCATTAGAATCGACTTAGTTTGGAGAGTGAAATAGACTACATATATAGTTTTTAAAATGGTGCCTGCAAATGGGGGAATAGGAGGGAGGGGTTTATTATGAAAACAATATGGGTAACAAATGAAAACTAATAAATAGACTATTCTAAAAAATATATATATTTAAATAGTTTTGCTTGTCTATTTTGACGAAAACTCACATAAAGCGTTAAAATATTATCATCGTTTTAAGCAGTCGGGTTTTTTATTTCAGTATTTTAACAATGTTATTTATTTAACAATCCTTCGTGTTTTTTTATTTTAATATAGGTACGTTTTGTGGTCGACAAAATCTGGTTTTACCCTTCTTAAAATTTGCGATTCACCGTTTTGGTGGTTCACAAGGGGGAGGCCAGATCATGACACGTCACGGCATAATAAAGTTTGGGAAACGCGGGTTCAAGTGATTTTTTCTATCAGTTAAATGTTTTATAGTAACAAATCACTCTTCAATGTATTATGTTAATGAAATTTATAAATACAACTTGTTTCATAAAGTTCTGTTCCGAAATAAAACATTTATTAGCTCGCTCCGAAGCAGTGGATGCAGCTTGCATAACACGTGCGTAGGTTCATGTGTTTGTATACATTAATTAATTCATTGATTAAAATTGAGGTATTAAAGTAAAGTACCAATCGTATGGTACTTTTCTTAATACCTCAATTTTAATAAAACCTTTTTCAATAAATAAATTTAAAAGGTATTCATATATTTACGAGTAAGGTCTCGTCTGCAGGGACACTGGCTACTTTAGCCAATGTCCCTGCAGGACAAGATGTTATGATTTTGTTTTGTTTACCTGTTGACATTACGATTACACATTACGACATTACATTTAGACGGTACATTTACGACATTACGTCTATAATTTTTAAAAAGTTCATAGACATTGAATTATTTTATTTATTCCGTGGAATTCAGCTTCTGCAATTAATTATTGTATTTTTAACGTCAAGACATTTATTATTACAGAATTTGCATTACTTCGTGTTGTACAAGAACATATCATTACAATGTATTTCTTTATTGTTTTTGATACCGTGTTCAGATCCTTAATCCTTAACTATTTATAAAGGTTTAAAGTAGAAATTGTTAAAGACAAAGAATCATTGTCGCGTAGTGGCTTATTTCTAGACTATCGTGCAAACGCTAATCTTATGAATAGCCGAACTATCTTTGCCTTTTAAAATTAGAACCGTACGCGTGTGCAAAAAAGCGTGGATTTTTTTCGTAGAGGCACATGATCAAACGATATTTTTGCTATTCAGTATACATTCGGCCGTTACGTCCGTATTTGAACGTAAGCGTACGCGTGCGCGTTTTGGGTGCATTTATAAATTCGACGTGTATAATACACGATTATAGAGTATCGTTCGGTCCAGATGCGGCTCGGGACGGTCCCGGTGTGAGTCACGATTCTCGGAAGAGGCCGCGACTATTTTAGACTGTCCGCTTACCTTCTAGGAACCGGGTGGTTTGAGACCAACGACCGATCGCAAAGCCAAAGTATTGTTAGATCGCGAACGGGGTTGCTTGGGCCACCATCATAATGTCGTTTCCTCATCTTATTCTGGCTACTGCTAATCAACATCTCTTCTAGGAAACAAAGCTTCGCGCTAACGCATAGAGCTCCGGCTAAGAGAATATGTATACCGGCGACTGGTGATTCATTTATTCGGCCTTTATAAGAACCCCTTTACATCGGCCAACAACAATATACTATAGTCTGATTCATAATTCGGTCTCCAAATTGTAAACAAAGAAATGTCATTGTCAAAATTTGCACAGGGATGCTAAACCTTCTGCTTTTGAAGATTTTTTCAAAACTGTAGTGTCAATGTAGATCTTGATTCTGATATCAATGTTATGCCATTTCCTTGTTTAATTTTCTATTATATACCTTGTTTTTTTAAGTTTGTTTTTTTAAGTCCATGGCCAATAAGTTAAAATACACGTCCATGGAAATTAATTTAAAATACACGTTGCAAAAAGTGAATTAGATTTTTTAGAGTATTATTTTATTATGATTGTATTAGTTTATTACCGTCTAAGGAAACTGCCATTTTAAAGCGTATTTTCTGCCCGGGCAACATCTTGCTTACGGCCCATATTATAAATAAAGCTTTATGTAGACTTACAATGTAATGATTGTTTCTCGAAACAATACTCATGACGTCTTAATTATATGGTTACGCAAAGATTTACTTGTGAGTTTGAATGTCAATATTGATCGGCGTCTGCGCAGGTGTAGACGGGTTCTATTTATCCACGGGCTTCCGGACTTCGCACGTATCGTCGACAGACAAATGGAAGCGTGTGTGATGAATATGCTGCAAATTTAAGATTTCACGACTCATTTAAAAAGCAATTTATATCGATTTTCATTTCGTTTCCATGAGTCACAAACAGATTTAAACATAAGTACGGATATAATGAAACGATGTGTTCCTGTACTGTATGATTTGTTTATTCATTCATTGGCCTCAAAATCATTTGTTTTAATATCTTCAAAATTTTTAAAAAGCGCTTTATAATTAATAAATACCTAACAACACAAGTAAATTAACCTGCCTTGTGTAATAAACATTCACCAAGTAATTCGCTACATTAGCGAAAGCCTTAGAAAAACGATAGTAATTTTTCTAATCGCTTATAATTGAAGAAATCCTCATGGCGCGTGCCCTGCTGCGTCAATGCGGTAAGAACAGTATCGCGGTAAAGTAAATAAGTCGTAATATTTTCATGGGTGCCGCCGCGGCGGGCATCTCGCCCGTTATGCGCTGCTCAAATAAACAAATGTGTTGATTTTTATACAGTAATGCTGGCCTTTGAGAGCCGCCCGAGCCGGCTTCATCGTTTCTCGCTAACGATTACAGGAATTTACGAACGTGCTCTTAACTAAGGAATAGTTATCGTGGATTCGCCTCGACTCCGACCAAACTACATTCGCGCGTCTTAAGTTTTTATGTACGTTATGAAATCACCGCAAGCGTACGTGAGTTTGCACGGGCGATGCGTGAGCGGGGGCAAAACGGAGCCATTCGTCTTCCTTAATCCCTATTGTTAAAATAAGCCAAACACATTTGTCTTATGTCAACAGAAACGCATTGCGCGTGCACGCATGAATCAGCTCGATACAATTAATCTAATTTAAGGTTATCGGGGAGGCATGGGACGGGCTCGGCGACGTCGCACAGTCTCGCGCTGCCGCCCTGCGCCGGCGCATCGCGCATGCACTCCGATGCAACCGCGCCGGTACGCACCGATCCTCACTTCGTATTATATCACGCGTGCTGTCGCCCGTATTCCCGTGTTACTCTCCGTGTATCTGTGCAACACTCATGCGGCTAATAGTGCTGCTTACGAGGACGTTCCCTATGTTATAGCTAAGTGAAATGCCGCAAACAGACTGTTCTGTTCAAGTTTCGATAACTGTGCAACCGAATTGCAACAAGTTACAAGTGTTCGTTGACGTTTTCATGAGTGAGTACCTGTTTGTTTTTGTACAATATTTACAAAGACGATGACAAGGATTGATGGCAATATTTTAAAAATATAACGTATTTAGGTATAGTAACAATATTAATTTTTATCTTTAAATATATTACTTTGCATTTTTTTTACATGTTGCATAATGCGAAATTTCAACCGAGATACGATTTTTCTTTTATGTGTTACAAATAATAATTCGTTGAATTTGATTTATTTATCGAAGAGCACATATCAAACCAGCAACACCGTAATTTTTAACAAGTAAAAATAGCAGTTTATTGGACTATACATGATCCCATTAAAATAAGTATTTTTTTAAAACCTATTGCTGGCTACCGAGTCTCTTTAATCTTAAAAAAACTATAGTTTGCTGTAATAGACAACTACTTATTTATCTAACTACTTACTTATTTTTATATCATTTAATTATAAAAGAAAAATAATGAATTCAATGTTCTTCATTCCGTTAGTTTACCCCACAAAAGTTTCTTGTTCCCTATAATTTGAATTAACAAGTCCCATAAGTGTCAGCCCATTATGACCCATTACTGGTCACAGGTCTTCCTCTCATAGTGATAATTGTTTAAGCCACAATCCACCGCGCGGGTCAAGTCCTGAGTGGTAGATTTACACTCTAGGAACTTTATTTAAACTTCCAGGCGTGAAGGTTTAAACACAAAGTTTCCTCGCTGTTAAATGCATTGATAATTATTTTATAACACAAACAGAAAATTTAGACGTTTGGAATTGAAAACAGGGTCTCCCAGATTGAAAGACTACGTTTTGATTGCCTTTACTCCTTAGTGCTTAATTAATTTGCTGACACTCTTCTCTTCGGAACATCATTCAAAGTCAAAATATTTTATTTAGATTATTAACAGAACTCTTTTTAAACGTCAATACCCTATCACTGCTTCGCAAGATTCGTTATGGAGAAAAAACGGCGAAAGGAACTCCATAACATAGATTCATTTAATGTACAATGATTGTAGAATAAGAGTTAATTCAGATTACACGTATATATATTATTTAAATAATCGCCTGTTCTGTATTACACATGGTACCGGGATTAGTTTTATAATGTCTTTAAATTTTCTTTCATCGAAATAGGCAGAAATTTACTTACTTTCCACCCGCTGTGGAAATTCCGCGTTAAAAGGATGTTTGTATCAGTCACGATTAAACTTCAGTAATATTAACGTATATTGCAGTAGATTTAACCATTATATGCTCCCCAGGGACTTACCCTGACTAAATAAATACAATAATCGCCAAGAGTGGACCGGACGACGTAAATGAAGCGAGTAGTCAGGGTAGAGCGTTCATTTTATCATCTAAATATATATTTTTTTATTTCTTGAACAACTCAAAAAATTAAGTCATTTTTGCTTATTTAAAATCTCAAATATTATCTCGAATTAAATTTCGTTAAATGTTTTTTTTTTTCACTTTATCACAAACTATTGACAAAATTAAAACAAAAATATTAAGGCTCACATACTCAAAATTCTTTACATCCGTCAATTGTATGTATCTAACTATACAACACCCCACATTTTACTTTTACATTTGTAACTTCATTAAACAATTTTATAAGGGTTCGTAGAACTTCCCTATACGAGACCCAAAGATGAGTCATACAAGAAAAAACAAATAATGATTTTTTTTGGCAACGGATATCTAAAAAGATTTTCAGAGTTGTACGTCATGAAAATTACGACCTAGCGAACGATATGATCTATGAAAACAAAATTGTATCAAAATAACAAACAACAGTATAATTAAATCGTAGATGTACTAAGGGTGACAAATAATGTGCAAATAATATTATGACAGACAATCAACTTGCCGTCATAAATCATAACAAAAATAAGAATTGACTGGCATTGCAATCACGCGGCAAATTTATAATCACCGCTAACGATCGCCGACAGTGAAATAATCGGCTGTCAAAAAGCAATGCCAACAGCCCGCGACGGTTATCTTAGCGTCGGGTCGGCGAGTGACGCTTTCGCACAGATGAATCATTGCTAATTATTTTATGATGCGCAAGTAGGCCGAGGGGCGAGGAGCTTCGCGCGAAGTGATGTAAACATTGACGGATACCTTGACGGTTATCTTGTAGCATATTGTGTCAGACACTTAAGTTGACAACGAACTGTCAGTGTCAAACGATTGACAGTCCCTTTTTACTGTGGCTTTAGTTTTTTTTTTTTTTGTATATTTGTGGTTGTGATTTACGTTTATGCGTCTGAAATAAACTTAAAATGATAATATTTAGTGTTTATGCCTCAGTTAAGAGTAGTGACATCTGGTGAAAAATGCATTAGGACTGCTCTCTGCTCATCATTGAGTCACTCACATCAAGATGCCCAGCCAAAGCTGGGACTGTGCCGCGTATGGCAACACCTAGCGCACTCGGCTCTTATCCAAAATTACGACCGCTCTAAATTTATTCCCAATGTTAATTCTTTTGTTATACTGTAGCCCGATTTCAAAGCTCGTTTCAACCCTCTTTGAAGATTCAAAAATAATAGTGTTTACGTGACCGACAATCAGGTGAATAGGCCCTTTCTGTTGTTCGTCTGCTCCACTTATTTCGAAGTAATCGCTTTATAGTTGAACGCATATCATGAAAGTGTGATGTTTTCTTAAAAACAACTTCGTTTAAGAACGGTGTAAACTATTTTAAGTTTGTTTATAACTCAGTTTACTCTACTTACGCAAATAGATTTATTACACTTTATTAAATAAGGTTTTATTTTAGGGATACAAAACAAAACAACAAATCTAATTAATCTTTTGTTTACATACGCTACGTAAATCTGAAACAACACCCACCCTTGATAGTAGCCGTAAACATACGAAATTCGAATGTCATACGAAATTATTTCTATATAAGGCCGCGCAATCACAATGCACGGATTCAATGTATAGTGGTGAGACATTTTGCAGACGGCGCTTATAGTGATTCAGTCTGGAATACGATTGCCTTTATAGCTGTGATGGTGGTGCGCAGCGTCCGGGCCGTTGGCATCGGCAACGACATGACTAACCGCTCTAGATACAATCAAAATATGTGACAAGTTTATTTCTATTCGGAACAACACATTCTGCCCTGCTCGATATATCCCGTCTCAAAGTTGAACATCTGCTGATTTTTTTGACGACATAAGTAGGTCGGGGCTCGGATCTGCGTCACGCGCCTTCCCGGCCGCGGTTGCTCACTGAACGCTTACGTTTACGCAAAATCGTTACGACGCTTCTCGGTGACCTCGAGTTCTATCTCGATATCTGGTTATCTCGTTACCGTGTCAACACTAACTAGTGTTCACGTGTTTCCAAACTACAATAAACTTGGAAATAAATGTAGAATACTGTACGGATCAGTTCAAGCTTAACAGATTGTTTACGCATCATTGACACATATTCTACCTAAATGATTAATTTTAACTGATTGTATCAATGAAATTTTCTTTAAAAGATATTTTTGTACCTAATTAAACTTGCACCGTATCGTAATGTCCTTGATAATAAAACATTAGTTTGAAGAGCATCTCGGCATCGATGCAAAGTCAAAACAGCGTTAAGAAGTGGCGAGTCTCTGCGTTGCGGCGTAGGGGCTGGGAGCGCTCCCCCGAAATACTTTCGTGATTCACCGAGCTATTTCGCAACGATACCTTTGCCAATAGCTTTTGTATTGCTTCCTGTTGCTGCTTCACCTCCGATTTTTTCAGTTACGCTGTTAAGGATTTTATGAGAGCTATCAAGTGGATCCCACAAACTTATTATTAAATCTTTATTATCATAATAGTCGAGCTATTAATCATCATTAAAGGCTTATATAGGTTCTACGCATTTTGAGAGGTGAACCTTGTCAAGCAGGGAAAGCCTTGCTGGACACGGGCCACATCAATACATGGACGGTTAAACGTCGTATTGCAACATATTGATCAAGTGTTAAATTTAATGGAAAACTCTCAGACACCTACGTATATTTTGTCAATTACTATTAACGAGTATGTATCTCAAAATTTCTTGAGCGTCATATCAAAGTGTTGATGTGGTGTAGTTTGTATTCGTTGAATCATTCGTTTCGCCAAAACAATAACAATCTCTTCTTACTCCCAAATTTTGTTGTAATAGAACATTTAGAATACTCTTCAAAAGAGCTTTTTATGCTTCATTCATTGACATACATTTGCTGTTTGAATTGATTTCTGAATGAAAGAAGCGATTGTTTAAAAATCTTACTGGTTATCTGTCTTAAATCATCTTGAATGCTCCTATTTCTCAAGATTTGGATCAGTAACGTCCGTGCCATCAAGTGGCACGTTGGGAAACGTAACAACTGGATTAAGGCCCGCCATTTCATGTTGACACTCAAAGGCTGCAACATGTCTTGTTCTGTAACATGCAGAGCCGGTGCGGAGCTTCAGATATTCAGATCACAGTTACGAAATGATCCGAAATTATAACTATGCAATAGACGTAGTTTCATTGATCATGGCAGTGAGGTTTTTCTTTTACAATGTAAGTTACATAATGAAGTTTCCTAGTAGGTCTGTTAATCTCTAATGATTTATTCCCACTCTATTCAAGGAAGGCCGAAAACAATAGGTCCGAAATTTCTCTAATTTTCTTTAATGTTTTAGGTCCATTTTCAATAAGAAGAGTTTTCGCATCTGCTATGGGTAGGGGTCAGGAATCTCTAACCCTCCTCTTCTTAAGTACACTGTGGATTTTTATACATAAGTATATTTAATATCTATCTAACTGAACTATCAATCAAAATAATATGTAGGTATATATCGTCAAAAAATATTTACAATTTCTTACCAAATATTTTCGTTCTACAAATCGAAAGATAAGTAAGTTGGTTTATAGTGTTTTCATAACCTGTAGCTTTCTAGGTTATTAAAGCATGTCAGGGAAAATCGACTATCTATCCAACAGAAGACTTAAATCATCTCTTTAGACGTTTTTTGTTTATCACATGAAAGTATTAAACGTGCTTGCAAATCTTGCAATCTACAGTAACCTTAAGTAAAAACTGCCACCCGTAAATATAGTTAATGGACCACAAATAAGATGAGAATCCTATCTGAGGTTGGCGACAGATGCAATTCTTCCTCTGAGGAACTAAGTGTGAATGCCTCGTTTTAGGATGCCTAAACATTTTTTGTTAATTTATAAAAAATCGAATTAAATCAAAAATAACGTTTTCATACCACTAGCATGTATGTATTATTTCATATTTTATTTCAAGAATATTATATCAATATGATATTGCAGAACATCGAGAAATTACGAGTTTTTAACCGATGCGTTTTAAATTTATTTTTTATTTTAATCATGAAAATATATTAAAAACATTGCTCATTTTACGTAATTGCGAATACTTTGTGTCAGCGTTTTTTTGTACCTATTTTGTTTGTTTTTTCTATTCTTGTTGCATTCTTGCCATCCCTAAATATTATGTCATTTGTTCTAACGGTCATTCGGTCCACCATACTTGATTGGTCGCCGTGGCTTGTAAACAAGTATCACAAATCTGAAATAAATCAGGCAGGGTTTCTATTCTAGAGCCAATAAAATATATTGGGTAGCTATGTCCTTGCAGGCCGCAATTAAGCAACAGAATTTTACTACATTGTTTCGCCTCGTGGATCTTGATAATTTGTACGGGTGTAAAAATAAAAAATAGTGTAATTTTTATAATGGCCATATTACTACCAACGAGATGTGTGTTTAAGAAAAAGTCGGCCACCATAACACACCTACTCATTGTAGTAAATGGTTACGTCGATACTACTACGTTACTTTTTCCGAAGCAAATTTATTCGTAATATCAAGTATTTTATTTTCACACCATTACTATACTTATATTCGGGCAGGTGGTAGAACCAATGTCAAGTCAACATCCCCTAAAGGAGCCAGGTGGTAGAACCGGTGTTGTTCGACCGGAGAGGTACCACCGGTACCTCTGATTGTTGACAGATTTTTCGAATGAAAGCTATCTGCTTTTATTCGAAAAATCTGTCAACAATCTTAATAGACATCTACAAACAACGCAAGCAAGCTTGGTCGCTCAAGCAAAAAGTTACCGCCCGAGAGTCAGTAGCTTAAGCAAACTGTTCAGTAGCCTAAAAGGCAAAAACTTAAAATGGCCCAAACACACCTGAGTTATTTAAGATTGTTACAAATCTTGTTTTTATGATTTTATTTATTAAAACTCCTGAAAATTTTACAATTTCCATGAAATAGCACCCCCTGTGCAACTAGCCGCATGTGAATCACACGATTTGCTATCAAATCGTGTGAATTTAATGCGGTATCACGAAAAAAACTTGAGAGGTGTCAAGGGACACCCGGATGGAACGAAGTTCCTTTCGATTAATTAGTGAAGGAATTGTAAT
>DWNE01006441.1:0-13056 GCA_018249875.1 Cecropterus toxeus
TAACAGTCTTGGTCAAATCTGTGGTTATAGTAGTTTAGTTTTCGACAGTAGAACCTTAATAATGTTTGAATATTATAATTTAATAATGTATATTAAGTCACTTACAATTTAAATTTATTATATGGTCGAAATTCGACCACTGGGCGACCACTAGTTACAGTTAATATGCATATTATAGAAGTAGTAAAAGAAGTCTTTTAAATTTAATATTAATTAAAGTAAACGCAACTAAATTATATTTAGTTGAAGCAGAAGGATTAAAGTACACTATGGTAGTTCACTTAACTATACATCATGTACGTTAAGTAAGTTGTCGCGCCCATCATGTCCAAGTGCTGACCGTCTTAGCCTGCGGCATTTGAAACCATGGAGCTATAATAAAATAGAGGAAGGAAAATGTCCCCTAGGATCATTTTCTCTAATGCCTTTTCCTTTACTTGTTTACTATAAAGTGTACCTCTTGTATTCTTCATTGTTCAAGAATTGGAGCAGGAAAGATATTTTCTATTACATAGTAATGCCTTATTTATAGTATAAATTATTTATATTAATTAATAAGTTTTATTAAATGTACTACTGTAGCTATTTCATGAAAGCTTTATTATTTATTACTCTTTCCAATTAAAGAATAGTCATGTTTACTCTAATAGAAATCATTAACTATATAAGGAGTAAAAAAAAAATACACAAAAAGGGTGATTTTAATATAATTTGTTACAAGTATATTCCGGTTTCATTTACATTTGATCCCTAAAGAATACTACACTGTTAAACAAAGTACATAAAACAATAAATTTCCAGTACCTACTCTACATTTCGTAGAGTCCGGTCCGGTGCTGCTGGCGACTCTCTGTCGTACTCGGCTCTCGAATTAGAACTCACACTGTAGGTATACGCTCCAACTAACACTGCATAGGGAAACATACCTACTACATATCTTATCATTATACATTTGTGGAATAAAAAAGTGCGGCATTCATATAACGTAAAATATTATATTTAAAGAGCGACATGGAAATAAATGTTAAACAGGCTGCCGTTAAACTTTTGCACGGTTTGGGAGACATGAGTGTAAGCATTACTGTAATTTGTTGGAAGAAAATAAATAAAAAAAGAAATAAATTTAAATAACCCAGTATTAATGATATGCAGCTTTTTGACGATCCATTTTCGACATATTTTTACCCAGTTACATGGGTCTACCCTACGTCCAGTTCGTATTTCTTTTGTAGGTTCTATATCACGACACGCAGCACTAAGTGTTACAGTTACGCACCAAAATTCGCACAATTAGTAATTTACATAAACTACTAATTTACATAAATCCATTGGTTGGGTTTCATGTTTGTGCTTACTTTAAATATACTCTAAATATTACTCTCAAATCATACAATGCAGTACTAAATATGTAGCTAACACACTATAGCAAAATAGACGGACTTAAAAGATGTTCCATATTTACAATACCTCCTTTCTCCATCTATTTATAAGACCTTTTACAATACTCAAAGACGCCACCACCTTATGTTATTTAAAAGAAATGTTAGCGCTACTGTATATTAAGTTTAAGGGTATTTTAGACGAATGAAGAGAAATAACGCATCTCTAAGAACTTAATAGAAGCTTGTAAAAATGACTTCAGTTGGTTCTGGGCTTGATTATAGGTGACCAATAATGGTAGACAGCACCTAGCGTCAAGTAGGCAAGTAGGCTCGATTACTAAATTTAATGAAAATATCATATGAAAGATACAAAGCAAATGCGTAGCAATTATGTTCTAAAACAAAAGTAAATCAGACAATGTGCAACGTTCATCAATAACAACTTCATTTTCGTTGTTAATTTGAACACAAAAAGATGAAACTTACAGAGATTTCGAAACAAAATAAAGCGAAGACATAGTTCAAGTTGTTCTAAATTAGTTCGATAAGCTCTCAACCCCTTGCATGCCGGATCGGACGCGAATAGCTCTAAGCAAACATGGATCGTACCTGAGAACGATGAATCAATATCTTGAACCGCCGACCAACTTTATCTAGTCCGTAGCGTACGCACATTAGATGCCACACGCTGGTCCATTGCAGTTATTTTAAGGACAAAACTCCAGATAGATTAAATTACTATTAATAAATAATAATTATTTTTACTATCCTCTTGAAATTCTAAAATTTACCACATTTACAAAGTTTATGGTATTTAACTTCTTAGGCATGATATTAATTTATATTAAAGATCAATGAATATATGAATTAGGTTAAATATCGAGAATGACCTTACAAGGAAAACTATTATATTATATTTTAATAATATTACTTTTGAAATACTGTTTAAAAATGTAACAGAGAAAAAGAAATTAATGGAAAAATGGGAATAAAATCAGGCTGAGCAAGATTAAACTAATATAAAGTAATTAAATTGGATATGTTAAATTCTTAACTTTTAAAAAAAGTTTATATATACCGCTTTTATTTTTAAATACTTAACGTATCTGCGCAAATAAAACAATTATAATGACCATATGATCTATGTTATAACTACATATTTGTCCGATATTGCGCACTTAAGTTGTTGATTGCAATTATTATAACCATTTAACATTTTAACATTTCTGTAGCTCAATATTAAGTTTGTTTGTAACTTTGTCAGTAAATTGGCACGTCGACCCACGGGGCGGCTCCAGTCCATCCCGGTGGCGCCCGAGGCCGGCTCTACCTAATTTGTATTGATTAAAAATATTCAGCATAGTTGCGAACACAAGGAATGCCGCCCCAGGCTCATGCAGATTATTGCTTCAGATGTGATCTTCGGAAAATATATTAGCCAACAATAAAAACTTGAAACTTGGAAATTAGATTCTAGCGGCAGTTATTTCTATCTTGTGAATAAACGACGGCTTACCGGTTTAAACTTGAAAATAAAGAAAAATACTGGACTTTATACCGCTCTTATACGTAGAAGCTATGAGTTCGATCACTAGCCAGTTAAAAATGCAAATTATGAATTCAGCTGTACATTCTCTCTCTTCAATGCCTTCCTTTACTTTGTTTTTATCTTACAATACCCATATTAGACAAAATCTATGCTCGCAAGAAGATATGAGTGAATAAGGATTTTTAGCCATTACATTTTGATTTCTCTAACAAATAGCGATTATATTTACAGACATCTGACGCGACAGCAAACGATACCGCGCAGACATGGGCCGTACATGTCGAAATATTGTATTTATAAGAGTTTATGATTACCACAGGACGTGAATTGTATATCCATGTAACGTAAGCTTAATGATGATAATCATCATTGCTGGACACAGGTGTTCTCGCAAAATGAGATTCTATCGAGCTAAGTGCGAATTGTTAGAATTGACATTTAAAACTTCTACACATACATTGTGAACTTCTTTTAAAGAACTCACTCACAAATTAAACTTAATAAAGATTAATTGAAAGCAATTCAATCTGAGTTGCTCTTCAATGCCGGCGATGTATTGAAAATTCTAACATTACAAAGAGAAATAAAATTAAAAATATTTTTTCGAATCAAGCTAGTAGGTATTTTATTGTAATGCACAAGTGTCCCGTGGAACAAAACTAGTCACTTAGCATAAGTAGCCAGTTACCTGCAACAACAACTGTCGTTACATAAATAATAACTGGCACAGAACAAAACACCGCGGTCGCTCCACTTAGCGCCCGTCGCCTATTCCCACACTATTTATCTACAAAAAAAAAATCCTGTAACATAAAAGTACTTACGAAAATAAATATTGCTTAGATGTATTTACAAACACATTTCTTATTCACAAAACTTAAATGTGATATTTTAATAATTGTGTATAATTACAAATTTGTAATAAAATGGATAATGCTCACTTTCTTTTGAAGTGAAGTTTTTTTAGAAAAATGATATGAAACTCGACGAAACGAAAATGCGTCACAATAAAGAAACAAATCTCATATGAAACTGAGCCAGCAACCATGCACTTTTACCGAAACGTAAGAACTGCTTCACTCTAGAAGAAGAGTGGCGGTGTATCTCCTGAGTCAAATCATTCTCGTTTTTCCAGCAATATAAAAATAATCCTATTGTATTATATAGGCACCTATTTTTTTACGTAGATTTATTTATTACTCAAGCTTTTAACCCCCTTAAGGGTTGAATTTCTAAAAAGCCTTTCTTATTGCTGTCTTGCACCATAAACCAGGAACCCCTGTACCAAATTTCAAGATTCTAGATATAGTAGTTTCGGCTGTGCATTCGTATATAAGTCGGTGAGTCGGAATTGCCTTTTATATATACCGATATCTAACATCGCTCATTTATTAATTACAAAAATTAACAACCACATTTTTTCTACTACTATATAAATAACACATGGACCAAAGTGGAACAATCAGAAATACCGTGTTTGTTTGTAACGCAACACATAAAAATGTATTGGCGCGTTACTCACGCCATGTCCTCTTGTGGCTGCCATAGGGAAACGCAAAAATAAGGGAAGAGAGGTAGAACAACTTACAGATTAATACACCAATATCAGACAAATATTCCGAGGTTTTGTTTAACATAATCAATCTGTTAATAATTAATATATTCGTTTTATAAGGGTGAAGTATTAAATTAACATGTTGTCCACGAGATGGTAGGTGGCATTGTCGCACATGGACACCTGTAAGCAACCTCATATAGAACAAGGATTATATAGAATGATTATATATTCCTTATTATAAAACTGAGCTAGCAATCACAAATTTCCGACCGCAAACGCAAGAAATTTATTTCACTATTAAACGGAAAGTATCAACATTATACCTCACACTGAAAATATTGTAACATATTCCGTAGATACATAACTATTATAAAGTAAACATTCCCAAGGCGGGAAGGTGGGCTATGTTTACGCCAAAGCGAGGACGTGATCGTAAAACTGGCGCGGACACCCGGTTCCGCCCGCCTGCGGCCACCTGTTTCTGCTGCGAGGTGAGCTTTGTTAACTTTAAGATAATATTGGATTGTAAATAAAGAGCTAGTCGGCGTCTAAAAAGCTGTTCCTCAAAGTGGCTCTGAAGTCTATCCGGTGTATATGAGTTTGTTTTGTTTTGTCAATTTTCTTAGGAATTATTGGATGCACTGCGCAGTTATGCAAAAATATACAAATAGGCAGTAGATTGCTGTAAGTTTTTCTTCTTTGACAAGCCACGTTCACCTACAGCTAAGCATAAAACTCTTCATTAGTTTTATTCTCTTCGTAAAATTGAATTTTGGAAGGAATTTCAAGAGTAGGTTCAACATGATTTTTAGGGTTCCGTACCTAAAGGGTAAAACGGGATCCTATTACTAAGACTCCGCTTTCTGTCCGTCTGTCTGTGTATCTCCAGGCTGTATCTCATAAACCGGGATAGCTAGAAAGAAATTTTCACAAATGATGTATTTCCGTTGCCGCTATAACAACGAATACTAAAAATTAAAAATATTATTTATGAAGGTGGGTCCCCATACAATAAACGTGTTTTTTGCTCAGTATTGTAGATAATGGTGCGGAACCTTTGTTCGCGAGTCCGACTTGCACTTGACCGATTTTTTTTTAATCGTGTCCAATCCGTGTTAGTGTTTAATTAAGTAAGTTCTATTTATATAAATCCATATTCTAATAAATGTAACAGCACTTTACCATGGTTATAATAAGAAATCAAGTTTTGCAAAAGTCCATATGTTTTGATTTCAGATGTTAAGAATTAAAAACGAGCAAATGAACAAAAATAATTGCAGGTTTTAAATATCACAAACACAACAAAGTTAAATTCCTTGAAACTAAAAGAGCAAAGTTTAGTTTATTTGTACAATAAAAACCACCATACAAAACATGTGGGACAAAATGTTGGATATTATAAAGTAGTATGAAAAAGCACTTCTAAATATTTACAAAGGGTTGTTTTTGCGGCGAAAACAGGTCACCTTTTGTTGTTTATTTAGTTTGCTCAGAAACAAAAATGTTTTTTTCGATATGGACACTCTTATTTATTTGCTTCGTACGTATTTTTATACTTTAAATTATTCGTAGAGTAGAGCAGTGATAGCATTTTGATATAACGCGTATTTTGTCGAAATTGAATACATGAAGCGTTCTTATATAGTCTTTAGAAGGAATAAAGTGTTATGCCGCAAAGATAGTTAGGACGTGAATCCTATTTAGAAGTCATTACAGATGTTGGTGGACGCTAGAAACCACTTCCCATAAGGTCAATTTCGTAAAAATCTAATTCCATTACAATTCAATATGAATTTTCTAACACTAAAATGACACATACAATACAAGAAGTGTAGAAATATATTTTTATTCGTCTCGGCACTGAAGGTTCTAGTTCGATAAGTGTTGTAAGGGATACATGCTTATCCAAAACGCCAGGTATGATTGTATTATCTCGTGCTGATATCAGCTGTCTATTGGTGATAATGAAAATTTGCATATCTATACTTTTTTATTTGGTTGAACGCGCTAATCACAGGAACTAATGGTTATTTTAAAAGTTATTTTTTAGTTGAATAATCTATTTATCGAGCATGACTATAAGCTATAAAACATCACGCCATGAATTTTTCTTTGATTTTTCTAATGTAGTAGCAGGTGAAACCGCGGGCGCAGATAAAACTTTTTATTTTTTTTATAATATTAAAAGTTATATTTCTCTTTGAAGTGTCCTGTAATATAAATATTAATACCGACGTAAACACGTCTCTGACAAACTTTACTTCAATTCAATGCGTAACTGGGAGCCGAGGTGCGTTCTTCCCATAAATATCAGTTTAGCGAGTGTATGAGACGAATTGTAAATGCGCAATTTGCCAAGTCCGCCACTCGCAAACTGGTCGAGATTTATGGCCCAGCCAAAGCCCGGATCGCGTAAAGACACCTCGCCAAATCCTCGAGGACTCAAAGTTCGGATATAGGATCAATTTTGGATAAATTACGCATATCTGTAAGACCTGTTTTATAATGTAGCGTCAATGCCCCCTGCTTACATGTGAAGACTAAGATCATATTTACCTTTAAATCGCACCAATAAGCATTAGTTTTACTGAAAGGAAACAAAAACCTATGAGATTGGTTCTAAAATATACAATACAAATTTCTAAAATAATATTTAGGCGGTTATATCTGTAACTGTCGTATTAAATAGGAAGATATACTCATATATGATGTGGAGATTTAGATAAAACATAAATTAAATTTCTAAGCTACTAGCTTCGAATACTTTACAACTGCATTTTTAAAATTTATGATGAGCGATATTATTATATTCTCTTAACATGAAGCGTGACTTTTGGAACCCATTCGTATTTAAATGACTTTATGTGGGGTACCCCACAACAACCCCTGACAAGCGAGGAAGCAAATTGCCGAAGTGAGTGCACCGATCTCCTTCACTTAGCGGCGCTATAAATCTCACCGTGCGAACGAACGAATGAAGCACTGAACGTAAATGAGCCGTATGACGTTTAAAAAAGTACATATAAAAGCGTTTACCTGTAGGTAAACGCTTTTTATATGTATGTATGAATTGTTTTTAAGATTTACAGGTTAGTTGTGGTAGATATACCAACGCTAATTTTAATAAAAAGGGTGAACAAATTGAAAAATAGAAAATTGTCCGTTACATTTCGAATTAACCCCGCAATAAGGTGGTACAATTTTAAAGGCGCTAGAACGCATCTGTGGCTAATCTTAGGCAATACTCTCATCTTACATTGGGTTGATTACGGATGTCCATGGGCGTTAGTAGTAATCAAGTGGCAGTTCCACCATCAGATGGAAAGCATGCTCGTTTGCTACTTTCAGATTATATAAAAAACAATTAGTAAGTGGCTGTGTAATGAGGTGATAAAAGTAATGTAAAATGTAATATGTAAAAAATAATGTTATTTTTTTTGCAACGCAAATTTTAAAATGTAACATTTTAGCAATGAGTAACCGATTCATTATACCTTACTACCAAAACGGAGATATCTGATATCGAAATGTATAACAGAATAGGAAAAAAAAACATTGCCTAACCCTTAACTTCTACGTCATAATAATTTCATACAAAACCATTCTAAAATCCCCTTACGAAATATCTGTTATTGTCACCAACCTACATACACTCACCCATAAAAATTGGGATCGAATCTAGAACCTCAAATGTTCCGTAAATGCAGCAGCATTCACTTACATAGTCGGAGAATGTTTTCATAAATCTTTCAAATGTAAATGAGTTACCTTACATTACAGGACATCAGCGCCCTTCACGACTCATTAGGGCGGTTCGGAAAGCGCGGTACTAAAATAGACATTATGGAAAGTGCCACAATTACCGCCGTGACGCGGTGAAAAGTTTTGAATGCGAAACTGGCTTTGGTTTGGAATTTATGTTATTTTCATACAATGTTGTAGTGTCATCTAACTAAAAGGAGAATCGAAGCTCTACCTGTTAATATAGAAAAAATGAAAATGAAGTTTATATAAATAAAATATTAATTGCTGTATCTATGTAATACATAGTTATAATAATGTAGACGAATAGATAAATTGCAATCAGGTCTTTTTATTGAAAGTATTAATTTATATTTTACTAGTGTGGTAAGAAATGTAATGTATGGCTCAAGCCTCATCCATAAAAATAAAATCTGACAAGTGGGAGTCAGACTCGCAGAATTATCATTCACAAATCTTGAAAAGAAGACATAGCTCTGTTGTAAAAAATATTATATAAAGTTGATCAGTTCTCCAACTACCAACATAAGTTTGTTTTCCATCGAGTTTGTATTAATTACAAAGTTATGTTGTCCGGTTTTTGAAAACATGCTGTTTCTCAAAAACTGTCAACTATATCTTGTTCGAACCAATTTTCGTTGTTTTCCTTAACATCTACAAAATATGTTTTATCCAGATTTTTAACACTTTAGAAATTAGAGAAGGGGGACTCATTTTACCGCTTTGAAGGGTTATTTTAAGGGGATTATCTCTCAACCAATCGGCTTTGAGAAAAAATGATTTTAGAAACCTTGGATGACCCCAAAAATTCTTATGTAGACATTTAAGTATTATGAGATTATGGAAACATTTCGCAACGTTTAACTGATATTTTACCCTACCTTAAGCGGCAGACCAGAACAGCTGTACGAACAATATAACTGTAAAACAGAAAAAAATATCAAACCCTACAAGAAGACTACATCCCACTATATGGAAATGAAAATATTGTTATTTTTATTGTTATTTATGTGTCTTGGAGTGAAAATGTATAAAGGTGAGGCCGGCGCGGCGGGCGGCGGGCGGCAGGCGGCGCGCCAAGCAGTTCCCCGCCGGACATGCTAACTGAGTGCGCGCCCATTAAAACCTTCCAGCAATAAACTCGAGGCAGTTATTATTTTCACTGCGCCTTTTTATAACCACTCCACCGCCACTAACATGCAAATGAACCTTTCTTATTCTGCAACGGAATTATTTGTTGGTGAAATTAAAACATTGAACCGGAATGCGCGAGCCAGACAATTGTGATGCAAATCGACTCGCCACCTCCAGCCAAAAGGCGCGGGAAAAATCGACGGAATTTATAATACTTTTTTATTCGCCGCTAAGTGTCGAGGCTATAAAGGGCAGGCAATGACGCAATATCGGGCCCCGCGCCGAGAAATGACGTTATTATTTATGTTAATTCCGACGCTAAATGACGCCTTACGTGCCCGCGCCACCTTACTCAGCCGCAGATGCAGGGGTGGAGAAAAAATTGAGAACTTTTGCTTTGCGTGTATTTCACTATTTATAACATAAGGACAAAAAATGTAAAGCAATTTGCATTTTCCAAATAAATTAAATTATTATTGTAAAAAAACATTGGGTATCTATATATGTGTACCGACATACACGGACATTATCAACCATAACTTCCTATTTATTTTAAAAATACATAGATTAAGAATATTAAGTGTTTACTTATTCGTAAAACATAAATTTAATACTTTACATTATACTGTGTCTAATGTTCCTATATTATTAAGTTATAATTTAGTAAGATAAACATTTAATGGCGACATTAACCAGTAGCCAAAATAAACATGTACCTATATTACCTAAAATAAGTTAATTACACAACGTATTTTAAGTTATTCAAGCATTTCTATTTCAAATTCCTTGTTCTCCATAAAGCCGTTTTCCCGTCACGTACACTCAACAACAATAAATAAAAGGTGGAGCCGACCGCAAGAAAGCACCCAGAAATTATAAATTAGAGAACCTTAAATTAACCACAATAGAAAAAATCACGTAATATTTTGTTTTCATTTCTATTTATACTTTCAAGGTTGCAAATAAAAAGCCTGATGGAACTAGCCACAACAAACGCTTTGTTAACCCATTATAATGTTTTAAGCATGTAAGCATTGATTATTAATACGTCATAGACTTTCGACTGAAACGTAACAAGTCCTTTTTGGAAAATCAATACTAATGTTTATTCGAAACATTATATTTACAGTTCGACACTTCAGTTTTAGAACGGTTAATGATGTGCTTATATCAAGAGTTTATTACGTTTCTTAAAAACAACCAAGTTTACGTAAACGTGTAATATAGCACAATATGTAAAAGTGATACCGGATGAAAACATAAACAATTAGGTATTATTTGAGAAAACGTTATAACTCGTAGTAGGATATGTAGGATATGCCTAGTTTAACTTCTATCAATTAGATATAAATTACATTACATAATTATAAAGGAAAAAATATATTAGTACCTACATAAAAATTAAAAGAAAATTGTGCATACAAAAATATTGGAATCCAGAAAAATATTTTCAGGTGTCATAAATTCTTGCGAAAGGCCAAGATAAATGTTGGCTGTTTAACCGCGCCGCCGAAACGCTGTCGACTTTAAAAAATAAAACAAAGCAGATTGTGTGTGATCCCGCGGGTTTTCCTCGCCTAATGAGTTTGAAGCCGCGACCGGGGATAAATCTTGCAGTTTTGTGACTCAAAATATTCTGACGTTGGTCCAAATGAAGAAAAAAGAGCGGTTTTACCGCTTATTACAAAATAATAATCGGACAATAACAAATAATCTGTATTAAAATTATACAATTTGTTTACATTTTTCCAAACCTCATAAGTTAATTAACTATTATTATAACGTCTTTCAACATAGGAAATTTCTTTCCATATACATTTTTCTAAATTAAAAACGGGTTTCAATTTAAATTTGTATAATTTACATACCGACACAGTGTCTGAGAGATTATATTTGTCACGTCGGTGAGGTTTTACTAGCACGAGAAACTGAAATTAAATAAATGCTTATTAGGAATTTGGCAAATATTAAATTTTAACTACAAAAGTCAATAAACACATAAATACCGCTCAAAATCGTACCGAAATGAAGAAACGTTCGACTTTAGCAGTGTACGGAAATAAAATATACCTAATGCATTTGTGAAAATTTCGTGTAAGCCTACGGGAGCACGTACAAATAGTCGAACCCCGCTACCGCCTCCGCCTCACTCCCGGCGTGTTCACCCCGTGTTATATTCCACGGATCGTTATAAATCAAAGCACGTTGCTTCTTATAAACATATTTTGTGTGTCGTCTCTTCTTCAAATGGTCCTCCGTTATGCACTGTTATGTTTTTTCGCAATTTTCTTTTACGACAATAATGTGTATTTTACTCTAAACGCCGGGAAGATTGTTTGAAAGCAGCAATATGTCTAGTCTACTATGATACTGCAAACTTAAGGATAAATTGGAGAATATTATTTTACTCGATGTTAAATTTTATATGCAATACCCATTTACATTCTTATTTTAGCTAATAATTTAATTTTTGAACTTCATCAATTATATATTTATCTTCGTCATAAATAAATTGTGTTCACAATGTTGGCATACAAAGGCCACTTTGTATAAGTGCATACTTCTTTGATAAATTTATACATTTCCATGCGATATTTTTCTATTTCATATAAACAATATAAATTTTATATTAATTTAAAACATTCTTTGAAATCAAATTCCATAGAAGTCTTTTTATATATTATGACGATAACACTTCAATATCCACAATGGACGTGTTGAACTGCTTTATATACGTACCTGATTATGTTCAACTATCTTAACTCCATAACTAATTAAAAACATAATTTGACTTAAAATCTACTTTAAGAAATCCATTAGATGCCATGACATTTGTTAACTGTATACTCTATCCCTACATTACTTTTGATTATAAACATAGAACCGAATTACCGAACATGCATTTTCCGATCCTAGCAGATTCGACTCCACATTCAAATAGCAGCCGATACACCCATACTCGAGGGGGAACATAAACACCATTAAGCATTTCTATTAACCTGGGGTCATTTCACTTTGTACCTTTTCGCCTTCCCATGAATTATGCAGAGAGCAAGTTTCTTGAGGCTTCAGACGGTTCGCTGTTGAATAATTTTTCGCTTGTCAACTCGGAAAGTCTGATACAATGTTGCTTCGCTGGAGATACTAAATTAAACATAGGTAAGGAGTATTGTCTGTCTATTTATCTGGACGACATCGTTGGAATTGGAAGTATAATGTTATTCAAGACGAACGATTTAAAATATATTTACCTACGCGTAAGCAAAATATTGCAAGTTTGTAAATTATAAGGATCATGAGTTCATGATTATTAAAATAATTTGTAGTCAATTATTCAATTTTATTTTGATGTAACATAAATACATGCAAACATAAGTGAGTTTTATTTCACCGTAGGTACCTACTTATGATATGAATCTGTGTATGAAAATGCGGACTACTTTTTTCTCAAAAAGAAACTTAGCGTTTTCTTATAATTATAAGTTATTAGATATTTTTTTCTTATACCCCTAATAGAAATAGTAAGGGTGCCAATAGTTAGCTGGTATGAATTAATGTATCTATAACATTACTTATTCCTCTATCTTGAGCGACTAATTGAATTTTCATGTATAGAGTTTGAACAGTTCCTGGTTGTTAGCGTATATAGACCCCCTGTTGCACCTTATGAG
>DWNE01006442.1:0-13056 GCA_018249875.1 Cecropterus toxeus
AACTTCATATAGAACAGGGGTTCTATCTGAAGTCGACCACAAATGTGTTGCTACTCCCGAGGACTGAGATGGTCGCCACATATAAAAGTAAACCTGGCAACCGCACCCTTTCACCAAAATGCAAGAACTGCTTCACGCTGGAAATAGGTGTGGCGGTGGTACTGCCCCGGTCGAACTACATTGGTTCTACCCCCTGTTAAAACTTAAAGGTATTGCATTTATGACAGATCTTAAATAAGATTTTATCCTGTGACATCATTATGATGTCCATGGGCGGTAGTTGCCTGTTACCATTACATGGGCTTCATGCTAGATCAATTTAATTAAATTATAATACATATTTCAATTTTGTAAAGTAAATGTTCATATGGTGCGAATAGGGGGTAAATTTCTTTTTAATAGATTTTCCAAAGGAAGGTTAACTATATGTGCTTCAAATGTAAAAAAAAATATTTACATTAGAGCTGACGTTATCTGTTGGTGGTATTGTTGTTGTGCCTTAGGTGTCCCGCGAGACGGAGGCGCGCGGCGGCGAGGCGGGCGTGGTGTGCGCGGCGGTGGCGTGCGTGTGCGGCGTGGGCTGCGCGCTCTCGCTGTGCCGCGCGCGCCCCGCGCCCGCCGCGCCGCCCGACCGCGTCTCCTCCACCGCGCGCCGCGCCGCCGCCGACCGCGACGCCGCGCGCCCGCACGACACCGCGCTGGTCACTACCGTTATTTATCAGTCACATTTTGCTCATCTACACCCACTGACATATACGGCCCGCACCGCCCGACCGCGTCTCCTCCACCGCGCGCCGCACCGCCGCCGACAGCGACGCGGCGCGCCCGCACGACACCGCGCTGGTCACTACCGTTATTTATCAGTAACATCTTGCTCATCTACGCCTGCTAAAATAATTGGCTCTAGCTTCTGCACTAGACCACGTGTCTATAACCGCACGCCGCGCCGCCGCCGATCAGGATGCGGCGAGCCCGCACAATACACCGCTAATGAATTCCGGTTTTTACCAATAACCTCACCTCACCTACGCCCACTAGAAAATATCATTTCTTATTTATAAGTATTTAGCTCATCAATGACCCCTAAAAAAATCGGCCAGCTCCACTAGAGATATGTAAGTATTTATTTATTTTGGTTTATGGAATGCATGCAGAAATTAAAAAAATAAAATCAACAACTGCCATTTGATAAATAATGTTTTTGTACGCCACAGCAGTCCTCCGAGCCGTCGGACGACATCTCGCTGGCGACGCTGCTGCAGACGTCGGAGCACAGCACGAGCGCGAGCACGGCGGAGGCGCCGCCGCCCTACCACATCGCGGTGCTGCTGCCCGCGCGCTCGCCGCACCGCGCCGCGCCGCCGCCCGCCTACAGCGCGCTCAGCTAGCAGCCCGCCTTGCCCGCCACCGAGTTCATCATATAACCCGCACGGTGCGTGATGCGGTGGACGAGGCCCTCTTGACCCCCGAGTGTATCAGATAATCCTTAAGTGACGCCAGTTACCGAGGCCAACTAAACCCCTAAGTGACATGCAGTGTAGAAAAATAAAAAAACTCTTAGTGATGAGTGATATAACAAGTGTATTTGAATATCTAACATGTTCAACGCCACGTCGATTTGCCCTAATGCTTCTAAGATGCCGATGTATATTTCGACAAATTAAATTTGTTAGCGCCTGGCGTGTTGCTGGCACCGCCATAAAAGTTAAGAAAACACGCAGGGCGTGTTGTGAGCTGAATGTATTAAACACTAATTAATGAGTAAAAAACTGTATGAATTACAATGTCTGATTAAACAGTGTATGGTGATTATAGTGTTAGTGCGAAGTTCGCGAAAATTACATAACGTTCAATGAGAATTTTTCAAATGTTTAAACAATCGCTTAATGTGTGTAAAATATTTGACTTATTTAGGCACTAACTGATATATGCATTATAAATTACTCATGATAGTTAATTGTAAATCAACCATCTTAATCGGGAACAAAATGATATTGAACAATTATTATGTTCCTCATTTTGTTTGCACTGTCTTTTTTTCTATACTCAGAGACTTTATGTAATGAAAAAAAAAGTATAGTTTTAATATAATAATTTATTTTGAAAGAAATCAAATTAAGTTCAAGAAAGGCCTAAGCATCTCATTTGCAAAAACCTGTTCCATTACAAAATGAGAATTAATATTTTTAAAGTCATATAAAATATAAACTTATGGAAATATAACATAATTAAAACCAGTGAAAGATGTTGTAAATTTGTTGTTAGACCATTTTTTGTGTTTACAAAATTTGTTTCAACACTATTGATATAAAATGCTTGAAACTAAATGTTCAATGTTCTCATAGGATATAAGTGTAAATAAGTGTGTAGAATATTTTATGCGAATTTTAAGCCAGAAAAGGAGTATTAAGCCAATAATTGTAAACCCCATGATATTAATAAACACAATATGCACTATATTATATAAAATCATGGTATTAGATAGATATTTCGTGATTGTCGTATCAACAGGGTTTCACCTGCCGTAGTTGAATTATAAGAAGTAGTAGGTGTTTTTATGGAAGTTAAATAATACTGATAGTAAGATACAAATGTATAAAACCAAGTTTCATCTAACGCAAGTAGTAGTCAAGAAAAAACTAGCTGAAAAAACTTTGAAGTAGTTATTGGTGTTATTGGGGATTAAGTAACTTTTTATTATAATGTGAAAGTATTTTTAATATGTTACGGGCAGTCTTGATATGCTGTTTTTGAATTTCTTTTTGCTGATATTTCGACCCAGTTACTGTGTCGAAATATCGGCAAAAATAAATTCAAAAAACCGCATATCGTGAGTACCCGTAACACATTAAAATCTATCAATTCCGCTTATATCAGCTTAAAATCATATATGAGAAAGTAGCAAATGAGTATTCAGTGTACCTGTAAGTGGCCACTACCGTCCATGGACATCTTTAATCTATTCCAGATAAGATCAATCTTCTCTGAGGCTGGCCACGGATGCATTGCTAGCCCTGATGACTAAGTTGGAACGCCTTCCCTGAGTTTCCCTTACTACACCATTTAAACCAGAAAACAGCAACTTAATTCTGCTGCTATTATACAGGAGTGGATATAGCCTCCAGAGTCAAATTACAAATGATTATACCACCATGGTGGATTCAGATGGCGCAGGACCGGTCGGAGTGGCGCAGATTAGGGGAGGCCTATGTCCAGCAGTGGACGTTAAAGAGCTGATAGATAGATACCACCATGGGTTATTACCGCTTCCGCGCTAAGTTTGCCGGTCAAATGAATGCGCCTCCCCCTCACAACCAACTACCGCACCTCTCAGTCGCCTTAAAATGTGCTAAAAGTATCGAAGGCAACGTAAACGTGTGAAATTATTACTTACGCTGCAACTTAATATTGCTCAGTTTTCGTGGTATTCCATATCAGAACTATTGGTAAAGAAAAGAAGACTTTACGAAGTGATTGTCGTTATTTGGAGTTAAAAATTATGACGTCTTTATAAAAAAAAAAGTGAATAACGTTACGTCGACAGTGGCAAACTTAGCGCGAACGGGTAGTACTTGGGATATAATATTTTGTGTGGAATTTTATTATGTATTATTATTTGTAACGTTAATTAATTAACAGTGTCATATTTATTATAATTACATCAATAGAAGAGTACTCTACTAATACTTATATTTTCGTAGAAATTTTATTTGTAGAGCAATGTCGCTTACAATACTTGTCGTTACTTATTCTAAGTATATTTTGGTACCATTGCGCCTAATAATTTTAAAACTATATAGAATTACATAACACTAATATACTTACCTATTTCTTGCGCACAAAAAGCTAGTTTATCTACATTATTGAATACTTAGATTTTGCATTTTTAATAAATTGATAATAGTAATCTATACTATCTATACTAATATTATAAAGCAGTAGTTTGTTTGGTTGAACGCGCTAATCTCAGGAACTACTAGATCGAATTGAAAAATGATTTGTGTTGAATATAGTAAACTTATTGAGCAAGGCTACAGGCTATATAACATATATGTTGGTTTGTTCTTTCTTATGTAGCAGCGGGTGAAGCCGCGTGGCACAGCTAGTACAAATATATAACTTTTGAAATATTTGCAATTCCAAAACCACAACAATCGTAATTTTGCACATAAAGAATATTTGGTATGTCTGTTCAGTATCTATTAGATAGAGTACCTATGCAGGATTCTTTTGAGAAATAATAAACTAAAATATATATGCGATTATAGTTTCTGCCTAAAAATTAAAATCAATATGTTAGAGAGCAGGCGCTGTGCAAGGCAAGTTATTTAAATTATTGTGAGTAAATCGGTGTTCAATACATAATTTTCGATATAGACATAATTTTGTATGAATATTTGATGTTAAAATTACGGAAACAATATATATGTTTAATGTGTAAATGATATATTAAAGAACATTTTAAAGCAACAGTTTAAAAAAAATAATGTTACCATCGAACACTTCCATTTTGGCAACAATACTTGTCTCTCATGGTATTTCATGGAAAATTTACCTTGATTTTACTCGTTTTTGTAATTACTTATATAATTTTGTAATTATTGATTGGAGCTCAAATTGTGCCAATTGTATCAGAAATTTTAATCAGCCTTAGAATCACTAGATTATAGTTACAGAAGAGTAATGATGGATTAAAGTGTTCTTTCATGTATTGTTCGTAGTCTAGGTAAGATAGATTGTTGTCCAGTGTCTAGATTAGATCATATTGTAAGGAGTGAAAACAGTGTAAGAAAATGGATTTATTTAATTTTAAATAATTTGTATGTTACATCTCACGGTGAGAATAAAAGGGGCATAATGCGAAACTCGTAACATCGTTAAAAACATTTAAAAAAAAACCTGGCTGCTTAAAACGAAATTTTTGTTCATAAAGATATATGTATATTTTTAATTTTACGCTTATATGAGTTTTTGTCAGAATTTTCAAGTAAAAGTATTACAGGCGTCATTTTTAAAAATTATATAGCCTATGTTACTATGCAAACTGTGACGATTCTAGTGATATGTCATACGTTACAATCCGTTAAGCCGTTTGGCCTGTAACGCGTGCTAAAATAAATGGACATACATACAAACAAACATACACACGCTCGAAAAACATTACCCTCCTACTGTCGTAGTCCGGTAATTATATAAATATGGATTATGTCGCAATGAAATTGTTTTCGCGTATCAGTTTCTTAATGTGCGCGGTTAAGAAGGGACGTAACATTTGTATTTATCCTTTTATACTATGAAATCATCACTTTTAAATTCGTTGATTCGCAGTCTGTACTGTTATTAGCAGGAGTTTCAAGTAATTAACCGAGTCCTTTTCGTTCTGACTGTGAGATGTATAGGCCTTCCAGGTTGTGGAGAGACTGGAGCCCAGCTGTGGGGTCTTAAGAAAATAAATCCGGTCATATTGGTCTCATTATAAAATATCGAATCATATTTATATTTTGTAAACTCGTGATCTCAGATTGCTTTTATTTTTACTTTAATTGCATATATCTTCTTTTACTTTGGCATTGATATTGTAATTTATTTTATGTGATAAGTAGTTATACAATATAGATAAATAAATGTATTTATACAAATCTAGTCATTTTAGTAAATGTTTTTTTGTTTTATGCATTGTCTGCAATGAAACGTTATTTTTGTATTGGACCTTAGAAGGGACAGATTGGTTTGTTATTGTAACGGAGGCTTGAAATAAATGTATAAATGTGATGAATTGTATTCTTGATGACCTTTCCACTAATTATTTCGACGAAACATATGACAATTTTTATAACTTTAATAGAGAAGAACCACTATTATATGTCTAAGATTTCGTTCAGATAACATTATCGAATTGCGAAACTGGAACAGTATCCACACTGGTAAAAAAAAAGTAGTTTACCACGCCTATCTGATAAATTTTCTGCTCCTTATGAATATACGTTAGTCCGAATTTAGTCATGACCTATAATTGTGTCTCGTTAAGAGCATGACTAACATTAGCGCACGCGCTTAAACTTGCGGGTGTGTACGGAAGGAATATTCGTTTAGGACGTCCAACGTGGACCAGGATTCGTCGCGGAATTTCGCAGCGTGCACCTTAAGCAACGGTTCTAAGGCATTTGGTCTTAATCATTTACAGTTGTTTCGGATAGTCTGCTTAAATGGTTTGTTTGCTAATTATTTGATTAAAATGCGTCGGCAATGAAGTAGATTGATCTGCCGCGTGTGCCCGCGCCGTACACCCGCCACGTGTGTAAACGTATCTCATTTCTCGCGACCAGGCCATTTAACGCTGCTAATACTGCTTTTTTATACAAACATGCGAGCATACACAAGTTTGAGCATACACCCTTATCCACGGTTTCACGGGCTGAGTGTAAAAACTTCTTTACGCATGATATTTTCTGTAACAATGCTAACGAATAAATTAATGAAAAACAGTAGTAATTTTTATTTCCTTAAAATCATGTCTTTATAGCTGCATCATCGAAAAATTTGACAAGGGATTATATTAAAAGGGATATTTTATTGCTGGAGTTTGATTGCCTGGCCACGTAGTTGCCGTTGAATTCCAAAGCTTAACAAATAAAGTAAAACACCAAAATGCAAGCTCATATTTTCATATATTTAAAATCGATAACATTAAGTACATTTTAGTGATAACGTAAAATAAATAAATTCTAAATTACCTATCAACTATCAACAGAATAAATTACGTTACTTGGTGCAGTTTTGGATATCTTTAATTAAAACCAAATGGAATGTCGATAATACAAAATTGAACGTGTTCAAATGACGTTATAAAAATATTTTGTCCAATATATATTAATATGTATTTAGATGCATTCATATAAAATTCTCATTTACGAGATCCAATTTTATAATTTTCGTGAAAAATATATATTTTATTTCCATATTTCCTAGCAGAAGTTTAAGGGCATATAATATTTAGCTGCAGATGTTGAGCCATAACCAAAATTAAGATAAAAACACACAAAGATTCATAAGATTAGATTTCCTAACATTAGATTTAAACACATTTAAGTAGTAAATGCATAATGAATGAAGAGTGAACAAACCAAGTAACGGACCATCATTACAAAATGACTAGGCATTATATTTAAATAGAGACACTAGCTATATTGAAAGCGTTATCAATAGAAATACATTTTTCAATATTTAACACAGGGTATCGTTATTTTACAATAAAATACTTCATTCATGTTCTCTCAAAATTTGAATAAATAAATTTAATACAATAAAGTTGATAGACGAACATTTTCAGTATAAAACTTCTTTTAAATAGTCAATTTCATTCGTTCATAGGTATAAAAAGTCCATTTTAAAAATCGTCCATACGATTCTGTAAATATCATAAAAATGGTAAAGCATGCAAAATCACAAGCAAAGAAAAACTGCGTCTATACAATAAAAATAGATAAGTAAAGCATTTTACCCGACAAAGTAATCAGTGAAATTCTAGCGGTAAATGTTATTGGTATATAGCGTTCATACTACTAGCTACTTCACTTTTTAAATTATTATAAAAACGACAATATAAAAAGAATAGATATTTTTAATTTATTTATCTGTATAAAATAAGATGGAAACCGCTCCTGGCAATAAATATATTATTAAATTGATGTTCATATTTTAAATATTTTATTTTTCATATGAATGTAATATTAATATATAGTATGAGCATAAGAATTTAGTACCAAACGTTAATATTCTTTACAAGATTCAGCAATGGTAGAAATTAAAATATACCCACAAATAAAAACAAAGGTTATCTACGTATAAGGTAACTAACTTATGTAAGGGTGCTGCTACATCCGGACGATCTCCATTCATCAATATTTTAGGTATCAGCTATCCGTAAACGATCGATACTTATATCACATATGGTTTGTTTGTTTACGTACTTAATACTCGTCGTAGATCGTATTTATAACTAAATGAGTATACATTATCAGGATTTAACTATAAACACTTATCAGGCAACTTTCTCAACAATAAGAATAAATGGAACAGACATTACATATTTTCAAATCAGATCTTTACGTCGTAGTGTTTTCACAATGACGTGAATGGTTTTTTTATCGTTTTTAAATTGATCTTTTACTCACACAAAATCACAACATTTTGCAGTCATTCGTATGAATGTGGCAGCGCCCTAACAATCACAAGACATGAGTTAGATGTAAAACAATTTACTATTTAGTAATAAACATTATTCATAATAGCCTTCATAAGATTGCTAACAAAACGCTAAAAACGAGAGCTGCGGTACGAGTCAGTTAATCATTCAAAAATTTTAAATATACACGTTACAAATAACATTAAAAATTTGTTACTCATTCACAAACGTAACATTACATCTACGAAGATGAACTGTAAAAACTAAAACCGTATATAATATGACTAAAGTGGTTCATGTGAGAATATTCAATAAGGGGAGATTTCAAAGTGTGGATCACATCGACTTATTAACGGATGGATGTCGGATCTAGAACAAAACTCAGAAAAAAAAACTTAGTAAATACATTTCTGTAGATAACAAGACAGAAAGCGGAAAAGGAGAAAGGTCTTATTAGGAGAATGTAGTAGGAATAGAAGAACGTTGTCTCTGACATTAGTGGAATGTCAGCAAAAAAAGTCGTATATCTAAATGTGGAAGCCTCTTGAGATCTAGGATAGAGTTAAAAAAATGGTGGCTTGAGCCTTTCTACACTATTCTACCCCTTCTCTACTCTACACGCCCCCCTCCTCATCTAAAACCTCCAGTGTTTCAATTAGCCAATTAATACCAGTTTGCGCCACATAACTAAGATAAAAGTATGTAACGAGAAGTATACAAAACAAATCTTATTTAAATAGCATCGTTAGCATTTAATCTGTTTCCTAATCAATTTACGATTGACGTCCGATTATAGTACTCTTTCAGACTTGTAGCACTTTGAGTTCTAAAATTTTCAAGCCCAGGTACGACTTCAATCCGTTAGCAGGGCAACGCGTTGACAGTATTTGATGCTAAAGTGTACAAACACGAGTGTGAAGTATACTAACAGTACAGTATTTTACAGTGTTACAGCTAGGAGGCGCCGCGAGATCATACCCGCTGTATTTCGAACAGCTTCACGTCCGTGTCGTACCAGATGGGAGGATCCACGTTGCTGGAAAAACAAAAAATAATAACTATTTCATTTATTTACAAAATAGATTCTACTGGTAATGGCACGCACAACTTTTCATCTCTTGGTTTGATTAAGAAGAAGAATTTCTAATGCTCATGAACGTTGTAAGACAATCTTACTCCGTGGAATGTATACGTTAATCACACATCACCACTCCAATTAAAACTGTTTTTTTTTTTAATTTAACAAAAGCTTTACATGGAGTATTGAACTCGAATTTTATTTAATGTCATATAAAATTTAAAAACTATATATATCGCTCTCAACACTTGTAGCACCACACTAGAATTTTCTCTTGCGTCGTCTATGTCACGGACACACAAATACGAACATCCAAATCTCAGACTCAGAACAGAAATCTAAATACATCATTCAGATTCTTGTGTGGATGGGGATCGAAACCTGTGCGTGTCAAACCAACATGGTGACCACTCTGCCACGCATGTCATTACTTAAATATTAGGGACTCGTTGTTACCGTATGTAGATGACGCCCCACATGTACGTCCGGAACCAGGCGGCGGTGCCCGCGTTGGCCTGGTACTTGCGGATGAGGATGGGGTGCGGCACCGGCAGCAGCCCCACCAGCGTGCCGTGCTGCAGGAACCGCAGGATCTCCGATTCGTCCGTCAGCCCCCTGGGGGAGACAGGGATTAGTTTAAATCTGCAATTCTGTATTTTCTTTAATTTTAATCCTGTACTCCGAGGCGGGCGTAAATAGTGGCGACACAGTTTATACTATTGCCCTTATTTACGACAATATCAATTGTAAAACTAATTTTTACTCGGAAATACATCTTTTAAATGTCTTTTTTTAAGCATACCGAATCGAATCGTTTTAGTCACAACTAGTTCAATGGATGTCTGAAGTGCAAATTTGTCGGGAAGAAGTGAATTGTAAATTCCTTATGAGATAGGATAAAGATCTTTAGCCATGATTTTAATTATTCTAAAAATAACATGTTATAGCCAACTCTCTTGCATGTTACAGACCTGCAATGGATTGATCGCCGTCCGTGGATACCTTTAAACAACCCCAGAGGAGACTAGGGTTTAGACTAAGGCCAGGGTTGACAACATTGCTACCTCTGAGGACTAAATAGGAGGACCAATATGTCTCTTATAGCATCTTTCAGAGCAAAACACCACTTAACAGACAGATAACCGCTTAACAGTGGCGTTAATAGACAGAAATAAATGTGGCGTTAGTACACCTTGGAGGCGAACCACGATGTCCTACCATCTTCAAACCGCCTCACCTATCCTACAGTCTCTTATAAAAGCGACACGTTGAACCCGGCACTCCTATGACACGTCAGGTCTCATTACAGTGTCACGTGAGCAGGCACTCACTTGTCGATGCATATCTTCTCGACCTGCGGCACGAGCACCTGCAGCAGCCGCATGATGGTCTGCAGCGGCAGGCGCGCGCGCCACGCCGCCACCCACTCGCCCGACGGCCGCCAGCCGCCCTCCGCGCCCGCCTCCGCCTCCGCTTCCGCCTCCGCGCCGGACTCCGGCTCCTCCGTCACGCGGAGACTGTCCCTCTGGAACGGCAACAGTCTTAACGATTACATTTCACTAAAATATGTCATGGTATAAGGTCGTGCTTTGCCAAATTCCGGCAATGCACATTCTCAATATTTTAAAACGAAAACATGTATAAGACTTTGACAATTATTATATTACAAAATACATATAACTCATGTTTAGTAGCGAGTAATGAGCGTGTAAATCTGACAGAGTTTACGTGATGTTATATAACGCGTATTTATGTGTATATGAATAACTATAGTACGCGCGCTGCAACACTGACAACCTAGGTACTAACCGTTCGCGCTACGTTTACCGCTGTCGATGTGACGTCGAAGATGTAGTAGTAATATCAGCAAAAAATACAAGTTTGAAAAATATTTATTTATTTGTTGTAACGGATTAGATATATTTTTATTATAAAAATCAATAAAATTAATAACCTTTTTTCACATATTATGGTATTATGAATGAACAAGTTTTTTTTAAAGACAATGATCTTTAACTCCATATAACGGTCCACATTTTAGACGTATGTATACAAATGTTAATGTGCGGTCAGCATTTACGCCGACGACGGACGAAGCAGGTACATATGAAACGTTTTGCGTGGCCATGTGTGTCGATGGGCGGTCAATACACATGTGCACGACGGACAAGCTATAAGCTTATGTAATGGTAAGTGTGACTATGTGTATCAGTGTGCGGTCTGTACTCAAAAGCGCCGACATGCGATGTGCGCAAATACGTGGCTTATCTAAGTGTGCGTCGGTGTGCGGTCAATACTCACGCGTACAACAAATGAGCGACGTTTGCATATAGCGGCGGTCCACGCACGTATGTGAAGTGTGCTATGTGTACTCTCGTGCGTGACGAACGAGCGATGCGTGTACATAGTGGTGTTTGTCGATGTGTGTCAGTATGCTATGTGTACTCACGTGCGTGGCGGGCGAGCAATGCGTATATGTAGTGGTGCGTGACGATGTGTCAGTGTGCTAGGTGTATTCACGTGCGCGACGAACCAGCGACGCGTGTATGTAGTGGTGCGTGTCGATGTGCCAGTGTGCTAGGTGTACTCACGTGTGCGAGCGTGGGCGCGAGCGCGGGCTCGGCGGGCGCGCGCGCGGGGCAGTCCTCGCCGTCGCCGCTGCGGCGCGGCAGCAGCTGCTCGCGCGCCGGCGGGTGCGCGGACTCGCGCTCCGTCATCGCGCCGATAGCTAAACGCCACACACATATAGATAATACAGCTATTTGGGAATAAACGACGATTTTCTATAAAAATCTTTATTAAGATATATATATATATATTCTTTTTTTTTTACAAGAACGAAGTAACAAACGAGCTGTGAGCAACTTCATATAGCCCAGGGGTTCCATCTGAAGTCGATCACAGATGCGTTGCTACTCCCGAGAATTAAAATTGTCGCTTCTATATAAGTGAGCCAGAAGTGAGCCGATATCTAAATATTCATAGTATTCTTTTTTAACTACTTAAATTCAGTTATTTTACAAAATTGAAAAGAGCTTTCAAAACGACTTTTTATCATTATAAATTGTAGCACAAACGCTAATTAACATGCTGTTTGACTCGGTATCTCATTTTATTAGTAAACATTGATATAGACAGACACATCACCCCAAAAAGTTTTATTTATTATCGAAGTTACATCATATTAACATCAAAATGGCGACTGGCGTTTTAGACATTTTAAATATTCTTTCCATTTCTTGTATACTTGTACAGTATTTTTTTTGGCTTTTTGCAACTTCTTCATAAAAATGTACTATTAGAATATATGTAACATAGTACCTAATACCCTTTTTAATTTTTATTTAACATCTGTATGCAAGATGAAACAATGTACTTTTGATACTTTACTAAAGGATATGTCAATGATGTATTTATTCCGACTAAGAAACAGATAAATGAAATAAAGTTTAGCTTACTAGATATATGCTAGCTATACAGAATAGAATAATTCTAGCAAATGACACAAAAACATGTTTTAATATACCTAGTTAAAAAACACACACACACACACACGCCTTCTACACTCATAACCCCACACTAGGATTTGTCCTGTGCATGGATGCCATGGACACACAAAAACGAATACACAAACACCCAGACCCAGAATAGAAATCTAAACTCATCATTCATATTCCTGTTTGACCGGGAATCGAACCCGGGACCCACTGCGCGCCAGACCGTCATGGTGACCGCTCCGCCACGCGGGTCGTATTAACGAAAAACCTCGCGATGTGGGGATACATTTTATTGT